>OZ057401.1:3869370-4048466 GCA_964056695.1 Melieria picta | reverse complement strand
CCACTTATTAAATTTTCGTCACACACTATTTTTTCAGCTAAATCAACTTTTCTTTTTCTATGTTTTCATGCAGAAAATATTTGTGGCGGTAAACGGCAATGAAATTATTTCCTTAAAAAACCTTAGCGAAATGCTACTACAAAGTAGCAAAGATATTTCGTCGAACTTTTGTATTGTATTATTGTATGCTTTTCAGTATTTTCTGTGCAGCCCTGCGCACGACTCCCATTCATAAGCACCTATAAATTTTGCCGTTTGACATTGACATTATATAACTCTCCCCAGTGTTGCCGCTGAAAATTTTAAAACGTCGCAAAAAAAGTGTCCCAGCCGAAAAGAAAGTGTCATCAAGTGATCCAACTTTTTTATACCATGTATATATTGTTACGAAATACTAGTTCTAGTGGGCTAGTACGTATCTCTGGATTGCGCAATATAAATAAAAACACACTAAATTTCTCAAACGCAGTCAATGAAAACCAACAGTCACTTTATTTCACAAATTTCACACTTTACACTTAATTTGTCTTTGCACTTAATTATTCCCTTAATTATTCCGTGTGGCACCTTCACTAGTCAAACCAAGACTGACTCGCTGCGCCGCACCCGGCTGCCTTTTATACCTGTCCGGCCATCGCGCAGATCGTTCTCGCACATTCCGGAGTGGACTAAAGGTTTCCAAGATGATCGCGACCATCATTGCCAGATTGGACTAAAAGTTGCCATCATTGCCAGGTTGGAATTATAGCACGGCGCGTAGCGACAGGGTTGCTTTGCACAGCGACAAACTGTCTTATCGTTACACTGCCCACCACTTAGACTTGTTCGTCCCGAACAAGTGCCGAGGTTCCGCTGTGATAAGGCGCCAGGCGCTGCAAATGGACTACCTTCAGCTTAGCGCCTTTATTGCTGCAACGTTGAATCCTGTATACCACGTCGTTTATCCTAGTCACGACTTCGTAAGGTCCTTCCCATGACGCTTGAAGTTTCGGAGACAAACCTTTCCTCCGCTGCGGGTTGTAGAGCATTACCAGATCGCCTTCTTGGAACCCTGCTGAGTTGGCCCGTAGATCATATCTGGCTTTCGCCTTATCGCTGACCAGCTTGGTGCGGCTCCTTATAAACTGGTGAATCTCCTCCAGTTCTGCCCGCTTATTGGCCACGTAGTCCGTCTTAGCGCCTCCCGTCGTGCTGACTACCCCGAACTTCAAGTCAGCGGGTAACCGCAATTCTGTGCCGAATACTGCTCGGGCTGGAGTGAGTGATGTCGTGTCGTGCGGGGCTGACCTATACGCCATTAGGAACAAGGGGATATGCGTGTCCCAATCCTTTTGATTCCTGCCTACCACTTTCCGCAGGTATTCCTCAGTGTCCGGTTAAAGCGTTCCACCATGCCGTCGGACTGTGGGTGCAAAGGGGTGGTACGCGTTTTCTTTATCCCCAGCAGCTCACACACTTCCTTGAATACCGCAGACTCGAAATTCCGGCCTTGATCTGAGTGCAACTCCAACGGAACTCCGAACCTGGCTACCCAGTTGTTTACCAGCTTTTCCGATATCGTAGTGGCCTCCTGGTTAGGAATTGGGTACACTTCGGGCCATTTGCTGAAGTAATCCATTACCACCAGCACATATTTGTTGCCTTGAGTACTAGTTGGGAATGGGCCGGCGACGTCCATAGCAATCCGCTCGAAGGGCGCTCCCACGTTGTACTGCTGCATGCGGCCTCGAGATCTTCTTGTTGGCCCTTTCGCTGCTGAACATCGGTCGCAGCTCTTAATCCACTCGGCTACAGACTCCTGACATCCTACCCAGTAGATCGTCTTTTTATTTTGGCGACGGTTTTGGTGATTCCTAGGTGCCCTCCACTGGAGTCGTCATGGTATGCCTGGATGACCTCGTTGATTCTGCATTTCGGCACTACCATTAGGGAGTTGCTGGTCCGTCCATCCGCGATCTCCCATTCGCGGTACAGGCATCCTTCCTTCAGCCGCAGACTTTTCCACTGTGCCCAGTAAGCCTTGGCGATCGGGCTTTCACCGGCCATCTCCTGCCAGTCTGGACGTGCGCCTTGCTCTTTGCCTTCGACGATTTTTGCAAGATCCGCATCCTCACGCTGGTCCTTTTGTAGCCTCTCCGCAGACCACTCTTCCTCTGGCATAACGCTCACCAACCGGACGTCCACTATCTGTTCTTTGCTTTCGGCTCGCGAGCACGCCCTGCATTCGACTTTGCACGGACGGCGTGACAAGGCATCGGCATTGCCATGGCTACTGCCCTTTCGATGCTCTATCGTGTAGTCGTAGCTCTGCAGTCGCTCGATCCACCACGCCAATTGGCCTTCAGGATCCTTAAAGTTCAGGAGCCATCTCAATGCCGCATGATCTGTGCGCAGGCGAAACCTTTGTCCATACAGATATTTGTGGAAGTGTTTTACGCAGTCCAATACCGCCAGCAGTTCTCTCCGTGTCACACAGTAGTTGCGTTCCGGTTTCGATAGAACCCTACTGTAGTACGCTATCACTTGTTCCTGGCCGTTTACTATCTGTGATAGCACACCGCCAATACTATTCCCACTTGCATCTGTATCCAGCACAAACATCTCCCCAGGCACGGGGAAGGCCAGAATTGGAGCACTGCACAGTTTTTCCTTCAGACGTGCAAAAGCCTGTTCCTGCTCCTCGTTCCACTCGAAAGCTTGGCTCTTTTTCGTCAGTTTGTGCAAGCTGCTGGCTATGTTCGCGAATCCCGGAAAATATCGGCGGTAGTATGTGCACAGGCCCAGGAAACTGCGGAGTTCGTGTAGATTGCGTGGCCGGAGCCACTCCTTCACCGCCGTGATTTTGCCTTCATCTGTATGTACTCCGCGGGCGGAAACCGTATGACCCAGATACTTGACCTCTTTTTGGAACAGCGAGCACTTCTTTGGGTTGAGTTTAAGCCCGGCTTTTTGTATCCGCTCGAATACCTCCTTCAGCTTTCCCAGGTGGTCGTCGAAGCTTTTACCCATCACGATTATGTCGTCGAGGTACACCAGACACGTCCGCCAATGCAGCCCTTTTAGCACCCGTTCCATTAGCCGCTCGAATGTTGCTGGTGCGTTGCAGAGTCCAAACGGCATGACGGTGAACTGCCACAAACCATCGCCAACACTGAAAGCCGTTTTCTCCTTGTCTTTGTCTGCAAGCTCTACCTGCCAATAGCCGCTGCGTAAGTCGAGCGTGGAGAACCACTGTGTGCCTGACAGCGTGTCCAGGGTGTCATCGATCCGCGGTAGTGGATAACTGTCCTTCTTGGTCACATCATTGAGCTTCCGATAGTCCACACAAAACCGGGTACTGCCATCCTTTTTCTTGACTAGCACGACCGGCGAGCACCAGGGGCCCGAAGAAGGCTCTATGACCTTTTCTTTCCGCATGTTTTCGATCAAATTTGTGACCTCTTCCCTCTTGGCCAGAGGAACTCGTCTTGGTGCTTGGCGAATCGGTTTTGCACTTCCGGTGTCGATGTTGTGCTTCACTATGGCTGTTCTTCCGCCTGCTTCTGCCGCAAATATTGACCCATAGTGCTGCAGGAGTGACCTCGCCTTCTGTTTCTGATTGGCCGTCAATTCGCTGTTCCACTGATTCTCCTGCGGTATGACGTCCATGTTAAAACCGCTCTTCTTATTTCCTCCGGGCGGGCTACTCTCGCAATTGACCACTGCTACGGCTTCCCTACACTCGCCAATTACCTCATCTTTCCCGACATATCTGGGTGCATTCAGGGGGTTCAGTATTCTGACTGGTATTCTGCCATTCTTAGGTTCCACTAATGTACGTCCGATGATGATGTTGTCGTGTCCTTGTTTCGGTGCTTCTACGACCCACAGCCGACTTGTCCCATCGTCCTCGTCCACCTTTGCCCACACAACCGCCTCGGAATTCGCTGGTATCCTCCGGAGTTGACACGAGACAACTTTCCTTACCGCCACGCTTCGCTCATAGCCGGTGTGCAGGCGGAATTCAACATTGGCATACCTCAGCATGTTTTCTTTCAGGACCAGCGTAAAACCGTGCCTAATCATGAAATCCACGCCGATAATCACGTCGTCCATTATATCCGCGACGATGAACTCATGCTCCAGGCTGCTGGTGCCGATAGCAATTGTTTTTGTTACTTTCCCTCTTACCAGCGCACGCTCGCCAGTCGCAGTCCTCAGCTGTATGCCATGCAGTGGTTCCCAGTTCTTCAGAAGCTTCCTTTTTATGATCGAATATGACGCTCCAGTATCCAGTGTCAACACGAACAACTTTCCATCTATCTTTCCCTCAATCGTCAAGCTGCTGGGTTGTCGTTTCAACTGCGAGACAAGGACGGTGGGGCAGCAGGTTGTGGGGATCAGCTCACGCCCTTTGGGCTGACCCTTTTTAGTTTAACGGCTCCTCGTCCTCAGCCCTGCGCTTGTTGGCTGAGCCTCGATTGTCAGCATTCCTCGCTTCAGGCGATTGCGATCGAGAACGGGAACGCCTCTTTCGTTGGCGGCAGTCTCGTGATATGTGACCCTGCTTGCCACATACCCAGCAAACAACTTTAGTGGAGACCACCCGTGGCCTGCCCGGTGTCTCAGAGCTTATGGCCTGGATCGGAATGTCGCTGTCTGGCTGGATTTGGCGTATCCTTGCAGGTGCATACCGAGTGGCCCCGATCCATGTCGCCTCATATGTCATCGCGCTGGTCACCGTCTCCTTAAATGTCGGCTTGCCCATCATCAACGCACTGCGACGTGTTTCCGGATCATGAAGACCTTCAATAAACGCCTCGATCTTCATCCTCTCGAGATCCTCAGCGCCGAATTTGGGGTAGCACAACTGTGCGAGCCGCTCAATGTCTGCTGCATATGTCTGCAGCGCCTCGTTGGCTCTTTGCCTGCGGTTCTTCAGCTCACAGTAGTACAGCGTTCTGTTGTGCTCGTCGCTGTACTTCGCTGCCAACGCCCTTATGACGGTCTCGTACTCACTTCTTAAACATTCTGGAACTGATTTTATTACCTCAGCCGCAGCACCTTTTAGAGCCAGCGCCAATCTCCGACCTTTCCTTACATCGGTCTACTGATTTTCCAGAGCAGCCAGGTCGAATTGTAGCTTGAATGTATCGAACGGCGTAGTCCCATCATAAGTAGGCACTTCTGCTCGGGTGGCAACACTTTCCGGAACCGGCGGCAACCATTCTCGCGGCTGTACCTCCCTAAGCCGCTCGTCCATTTTTCTGTTCATCGAGTCCTCCAGACTATCAACTCGTTTGTTCAGGGAATCGTCAAGATCGTCGACTCGTTTATCCAAGTGTTCTACTCGCGTCTCCAGGTGCTCGACTTTCCCATTAATCCTGTCTGAGATTTCCTCCACTTTCTGCTCCAAGCGCGCAGAATTTTCCTGAAGCTTGACTTCCATTCGCTCTGACACTTGCGCCGATATTTCATGGGTCGCCGTTTCCATTTTCGCTGCCATCTGCGCCGACATTTCACGATTCGTTGCTTCCAGTTTCGCTGCGATTTCTCGATTTTCACGGTTGGAAGTCTCGAACATGCCTTTCATTGCAACCATTAGCTGGCTCATGTACATTGCTTGTGGTGGCGCAGCCGTACTTTGCATCGACGCACCACCCGCAGGCGATTCCTCCACTTTGCCCGACGCCTCTAGCTCCTGCGTTCCGAACTCGTGCGCAGCCCAATCGATGCCTCGTGATTCACACGCCTCTCGCAAGCGCTGCTGCAACTCCACCTTTCCGCCAGCAGTCGGCAAATTCCAGGCAGCCAGCTCCTTCTTCAGCAGATCTACTTTCAGCAGCTCGAGTTTAACCATGTCTGCGTTTTTGCAATTTTATTTAATTTTTTTTCTTTATTTATTCAGTAGCACAATCCCACTTCTGACACCAAATGTTACGAAATACTAGTTCTAGTGGGCTAGTACGTATCTCTGGATTGCGCAATATAAATAAAAACACACTAAATTTCTCGAACGCAGTCAATGAAAACCAACAGTCACTTTATTTCACAAATTTCACACTTAATTTGTCTTTGCACTTAATTATTTTCTTAATTACTCCGTGTGGCACCTTCACTAGTCAAAATCAGACTGACTCGCTGCGCCGCACCCGGCTGTCTTTTATACCTGGCCGGCCATCGCGCAGATCGTTCTCGCACATTCCGGAGTGGACTAAAGGTTTCCATGATGATCGCGACCATCATTGCCAGATTGGACTAAAAGTTGCCATCGTTGTCGCGGCCGTCGTTGCCAGATTGAATTATAGCACGGCGCGTAGCGACAGGGTTGCTTTGCACAGCGACAAACTGTCTTATCGTTACAATACGTTCTGTTCTGGATTTTAGCTTCTCCATCATTTATGGTTATCGGATGAGCGGAAGAATAGTCCGTCAGCAGCAATTCTGCGCTCGTTGTGCTCAGGAACGCGAGTAATGCTAGAAATTTCGTTGCGGTCATCTTGGGTGTTGGCCGTCCTTCCGGGACATGTTTACTGCGGTTTACATTAACCACCCCCAGCTCACGCCAGCCCAAAAATTGTATCACCTCCGATACAAGACGCAAGGTAAAGCCGGTGCTATTGTAAAGCAATATGCATTAACCGATGAGAATTTCGGACTCGCGTGGGAAGCCCTCAGATCCCGCTTCGAAAATAAACGCATACTCGTTGACACTCAAATTAAATCTCTTTTGAATATCGCTCCTGCCGACATCATCGATTGGGACAAGTCGGCTGTGTGTTGTAGAAGCGCCAAAACAAGGATACGACAACATAATTATCGTACGTACATTAGTGGAACCCAAAAATGGTAAAATACCAGTCAGGATACTCAACCCACTGAACACACCCAGATATGTCGGAAAAGATGCGGTCATTGGCGAGTGTAGAGAGGCTGAAGCAGTTGTCAATTGCGAAAGCAGTCCACCCGGAGGAAGTAGGAAACGCGGTTCTAACATGGACGCCGTACCGCAGGAGAACCAGTGGAGCAGCGAATTGACAGCCGAACAGAAACAGAAGGCGCGGTCACTCCTGCAGCACTATGGGTCAATATTTGCAGCAGAAGCGGGCGGAAGAACAGCCATAGTGAAGCACAACATCGACACCGGAAGTGTGAAACCGATCCGCCAACCGCCAAGACGAGTTCCTCTGGCCAAGAGGGAAGAGGTCGCAACTTTAATCGAAAACATGGGTAAAGAAAAGGTCATAGAGCCTTCGTCAGGCCCTTGGTGTTCGCCGGTCGTGCTAGTCAAGAAAAAGGATGGCAGTACCCGGTTTTGTGTGGACTATCGGAAGCTCAATGACGTAACCAAAAAGGACAGTTATCCACTACCTCGAATCGATGACACCCTGGACACACTGTCAGGCACACAGTGGTTTTCCACACTCGACTTACGCAGCGGCTATTGGCAGGTGGAGCTTGAGGACAAGGACTATTAGAAAACGGCTTTCAGTGTTGGCGATGGTTTGTGGCAGTTCACCGTCATGCCGTTTGGATTCTGCAACGCACCAGCGACATTCGAGCGGCTAATGGAACGTGTACTAAAAGGGCTGCATTGGCGGACGTGTCTGGTGTACCTCGACGACATAATCGTGATGGGTAAAAGCTTCGACGACCACCTGGAAAAGCTGAAGGAGGTATTCGAGCGAATACAACAAGCCGGGCTTGAACTTAACCCAAAGAAATGCTCGCTGTTTCAAAAGGAGGTCAAGTATCTGGGTCACACGGTTTCCGCCCGCGGAGTACATACCGATGAAGGCAAAATCACGGCGGTGAAGGAGTGGCCCCGACCACGCAATCTACACGAACTCCGCAGTTTCCTGGGCCTGTGCACATACTACCGAAGATTCGTTCCTGGATTTGCGAACATAGCTGGTAGCTTGCACAAACTGACAAAGAAGAATCAAGCCTTCGCGTGGGGTGAAGAGCAGGAGCAGGCTTTTGCACGACTGAAGGAAAAACTGTGCGCTGCTCCCATTCTGGCCTTCCCCGTGGCTGGAGAGATGTTTGTGCTGGATACAGATGCATAGTATTGGCCGTGTGCTATTACAGATAATAGATGGTCAAGAACAAGTGATAGCATACTACAGCAAAATTTTGTCGAAACCTGAACGCAACTACTGTGTGACACGAAGAGAGTTGCTGGCGGTATTGGAATGCGTGAAACATTTCCACAAATACCTGTATGGGCAAAAGTTTCGCTTGCGCACAGATCATGCTGCATTGAAATGGCTACTGAACTTTAGAGATCCTGAAGGCCAGTTGGCGCGGTGGATCGAGCGGCTGCAGAGCTACGACTACACTATAGAGCATCGCAAGGGTAGCAGTCATGGAAATGCCGATGCCTTGTCACGCCGTCCGTGTAAAACTGAATGCAGGCATTGTTCGCGAGCCGAAAGCAAGGAGCAGATAGTGGACGTCCGATTGGTAAGCGTTATGCCAGAGGAAGAGTGGTCTGCGGAGAGGATACAAAAGGACCAGCGCGAGGATACGGATCTTAAAAAAATCATTGAAGGCAAGGAGCAAGGCGCACGTCCAGACTGGCAGGAGATGGCCGCTGAAAGCCCGATCGCGAAGGCTTACTGGGCACAGTGGCAAAGTCTGCGGCTGTCTGATGGCTGCCTATACCGCGAGTGGGAGAGTGAGGATGGCCGGACCAGCAATTCCCTAATTGTAGTCCCGAAATGCAGGATCAACGAGGTGATCGAGGCATACCATAACGACTCCAGCGGAGGGCACCTGGGCATCACAAAAACGGTCGCCAAAATAAAAAGACGATTCTACTGGGTAGGATGCCAGGAGTCTGTAGCCGATTGGATTAAGAGCTGTGATCGATGTTCGGCTGCGAAAGGGCCGACAAGGAGATCTCGGGGCCGAATGCAGCAGTACAACGTGGGAGCGCGCTTCGAGCGAATTATAATGGACGTCGCCGGCCCATTCCCACTTAGCACTCAGGGCAACAAATATGTGCTGGTGGTAATGGACTATTTTAGCAAATGGCCCGAAGTGTATGCTATTCCTAACCAGGAGGCCACCACGGTCGCGGAAATGCTGGTAAACAACTGGATGGCCAGATTTGGAGTTCCGCTGGAGTTGCACTCGGATCAAGGCCGGAATTTCGAGTCTGTGGTATTCAAGAAAGTGTGTGAGCTACTAGGCATAAGGAAGACTAGCACCTGTCCTTTGCATCCCCAGTCCGACGGCATGGTGAACGATTCAATCGGACGCTGGAAGAATATCTGCGGAAAGTAGTAGGCAGAAATCAAAAGGATTGGGACACGCATATTCCACTGTTCCTGATGGCGTATAGGTCGGCCCCGTACGATACGACATCACTCACTCCAGCCCGAGCAGTGTTCGGCACGGAGCTGAGGTTGCCTGCTGACTTGAAGTTCGGAGTGGTCAGCACGACGGAAGGCGCTAAGACTGATTACATAGTCAATAAGCGGTCGGAACTGGAAGAAATCCACCAGTTTACAAGGGACCGAATCCAACTGGTCAGCGATAAGATGAAAGCCAGATATGATTTACGGGCTAACACAGCGGGGTTCCAAGAAGGTGATCTGGTAATGCTTTACAACCCGCAGCGGAGGAAAGGTTTGTCTCCAAAACTTCAAACGTCATGGGAAGGACCGTACAAGGTCGTGACCAGGATTAATGACGTGGTCTACAGGGTTCAACGCTGCGGCGACAAAAACGCCAGGTTGAAAGTAGTCCATTTGGAGCGCCTGGTGTCTTACTCCGGCGGAGCCTCGGCACTTGTTCGGGACGAACAAGTGTAAGTGGTAGGCAGTGTCACGATGAAGCACTTTGTGCTGTGCTATGCATGAATGCATAGCATACTTTTAGGCATGCACTTTGGAGTACGGCAAATTTGGTATAATTCGCTTGGTATAGTCCGATATGGCAAGGATGGTTCGCGAAGGAATGGGCTGTGCGAGAATGGTCGAGCGTTTTCCAATTGGAAGTTGCAAGAAACTTCGGCGCGATAAGAAAACTGGTATAAAAGCAGCAGTGTGCAGCGCAAGGAGTCGAGTCTGTGTTGAGCAAGCAAAGTGGTAACAAGTGTAGATACAAGCGAAGTGTAAATCTGTAAATAAAGTGATTGTTGATTTTCTGACTGCGTTTACGCTGAGTAATTGAAGTTGTTTTATTTTCGAACACAATCAAACCGAACTTGGATTTTCGTAACAATATTCTAATCGAACTTGGCCTTCCTACTTTAGAGGAAAGACGAAACTTTGTCATGTCCAATAACATAATAAAATACACACAAAGCTCCAACAACATCGTCTACTCAGACATAAAATACATCAAAAAGGAAAGAAAAAAGCCTCTAAAAATTAAAACAGCCCTAACCTCCATACTAAAAACAGCATCCAACTTATCCCTATCCTTGAATCCTCCTCCACCACATCGGAAAACCAACCCTCCATGGACCGACATACACGAAAAATTCCTCCCCCTTCCCAAAACCCCAAAACGAAACTCCGTAAACTCTATACTAAAAAGTCTTCACCTTGAACAAATCAATTCATGGAAAGAGAAAAAATGGACAATATGGTACTGCGACGGCTCAAAAACTGACACAAACAACTCATTTAGCATAGTAGATGAAGAAATTCATATCAAAATGATAGGTTCGCTTCCCCACTTCACATCAATTTTTACTTCGGAAATCACTGCTATCCAACAAGCCATTCAAATAAAAAACAAAAACAAAAACTAATAATCTGCTCTGACAGTCGTTCAGCAATTGAAGCACTAAAATCCAACAAATCCTCTGATATACTAATCCAACAAATAAGAGAAGAACTAATAAGAAACAAACATACAAAATTATTATACACCCCAGCTCATATCAACATAAAAGGAAACGAATTTGCTGACAAAACTGCAAAGGAAGCCAACAAATCACCAACAATCCTAATCAACAACTACACAAAAAAAACATCAAAAACCTACATAAAACAACAAACTTTCCAAATTAAATATTCCAAATTGCCATTACAAAAATATAAATGATAAAATGCAAAAAACAACATATTCAACAAAAATGCCAAGATATCAACAAAAAATTCTAACCAGACTAAGGCTTGGACATACGGCATTCACACACACTTACTTACTAAAAAAAGAGCAACAACCCCATTGCCCAAACTGCAATAACCCATTAAATATACCACACCTTCTATCCTGTTACAACGAACCCTCCCAAAATATAAACCTCCTAGAAGCAATAAAAACACTAAACTATGAAGCAGTAACCAAACACATTCCCAAAGAACTATTAAAAACACTATAATAAACAAAATTATCTTTTATCCAAATATGTACAAACACTAACAAGAACATAACATAATCTAAAACCAACAGGACGAAGGCCACGAAGCCAGTTTCCTTAACCTACATATACTCATTGTGATATTTATAGCACGATAAGTCCTTATAAATAAACTAGCTGACCCAGCAAACGTTGTTTTGCCATATAAATTATTTCTAGGGAATTTCTAGTGTAGAAAAAAATAACTAACTTATTGTAAGTGTGTAAGGATGTGGTATATGAGTGAAAGAGGCATGTGACATTATTTTTTTATTTATTAATAACGACAGTAACACTAAAAAACAATATCAATCTCTTAATGCTATAGCGTGAACAATATTTGTTGTTGCATCATCCGGCATTGCGGCAACTTTATTCAATAGAGGCAGAACAGCTCATTCAGTATTTATGCTGCCACTATATATTCAAAATAACCCTGACGCAGTGTGCAACATAAAAAAACGATCGTCATGGCCACAGTGCTGAAACAGTGTAAAATTATCATCTGGGATGAATGTCCTATGGCACACAAACATTCGCTTGAGACGTTGAACAGGACATTGAAAGATATTAAAAACAATGGCAAACTATTTGGCAGAGTGACTGTTAGTCCTTTCAGGTGATTTCAGACAAACACTTCCCGTCATTCCACGTTCAACATACGCTGATGAGATTAACGCTTGCTTAAAATCATCGCTATTGTTTCGTAATGTTGAAAAAGTACAGCTGAAAGTAAATATGCGCGTTCAAATGCTTCAAGATCAATCCGCTGAAACTTTTACAAAACAACTCTTAGATATCGGCGATGGAAAAGTAACTATAGATGAAAATGGATGCGTAAAATTACCGACCGATTTCTGCACAATCATTGAATCGCAAGATGCTCTCATTGAAAAAATATTTCCTGATGTGCACACACAGTACATAAATCATGAGTGGCTTGCAGAAAGAGCAATTTTAGCGGCAAAAAATGTGGACGTTGACTATTTAAATTTGAAGACACAAAAGTTGTTGCCAGGGAACTTGGTATCATACAAATCTATTGATACAGTTTGCGATGCCAGCGAAGCTGTAAATTTTCCCACAGAGTTTTTGAACTCACTGGATTTGCCATGCATGCCACCGTATGATTTACAATTGAAGGTTGGATCTCCGATTATTTTGCTTCGTAATTTGAACCCGCCACGGCTGTGCAACGGTACGCGATTGGTCATTCAAAAATTAATGAAAAACGTTATCGAAGCCTGCATTTTAAATGGCAAGTTCCGAAGTGAAAATATATTAATACCACGAATCCCTATTATACCTACAGATGTGCCAATTCAATTTAAACGTATTCAGTTTCCGATTAGATTGGCATTTGCAATGACTATCAATAAGTCTCAAGGCCAAACGATGTCTGTTTGTGGCTTAGATTTGAGCACACCATGTTTTTCACACGGACAATTATACGTGGCATGCTCTCGAGTGGGTAAGCCATCCAGTTTGTTTGTGTTAGCTAAAGATGGGCTAAAAATATATATTGTTCACGCTATAGCATTAAGAAATTTATGGACATACTTGCAAATGTATTTGATGCTCTTCACAGAACTGCAGAACTCAACATTAATATGAGCATTGTATGTCTTGCTCAGCAGAGGCGAATATGGCACCACCCAACGATTGTCAATGTCAATGTCTGTGTTGCTGATGTTTTTAATAAATGATCGTCCGCCATTATGGGGATTTCTTCGACGATATATTGGATATCCGTCGACATTTGTGATTGTACATTTTCCATCTGCCATGCAAGGCGATGAACGATTAAGAGTACCGCATGGGCCATGAATCATGTTTGCTGTAACAATATCAAACAGCAATTGGTCAGTAGACGGATCTGGAATTTCCGCAGAAATTATATTATCGATTTCTTCAGGACGGATTTTGTCGATTAACCAAACCAAAATGTGTGCATGAGGTAATCCTCGCTTTTGCCATTCAACCGAATACAGCCAGCAACG
The DNA here is from genome assembly GCA_964056695.1 of Melieria picta. NCBI lineage: Eukaryota > Metazoa > Arthropoda > Insecta > Diptera > Ulidiidae > Melieria > Melieria picta. Next base: position 4,035,125 of record OZ057401.1, on the reverse strand, counting down.
TGTGGGACCGAATACATGTAATTTAGTAATGAAACTCATTAAAGACTTAAACTTTTGTCTGAACACACGTGCTGTAATGTCATGACGATGTATTGCATTTTGGCCAGACAATAGCAAAGATGTAATCTCTGGCCATTTTGGATTACATGTGAACGTGATAAATAAACACAGACGTCCATAATCGCGCACGAAAGTCAGAGCATCCTGTATATATTCTTGCATATGACGTGGACTGCCTACGTACGATGATGGTAGAATGACAGAGTTACCTATTTCGGTGGCGTCGGCGTTGTTGACAATAGCGTCTCGCAAGTGAATGTACTCTTCCGCACGCAGCTTGAGTTGATTATGTCGTAAGTATCGTAGTCGTTCGCCCTCTATCTTCGCGTACATGTCGACCATGAATTGTTGACAAAGCTCACGACATCGTAGAATGACGTTATCCAGGCCGCGTCTAATCATCAATCGATACGCATAATAATCCTTCGAGCTAACGTTCTTGTTTGTTTCGGCTCCTGTAATAATATAATCATAAATATTAATTTAAATGAATTACGTTAAATAATTTAATTGTTTTGTTAAATGAGTAATGACCTACCTGATACGGGATCTCGTTGTTTAATATTTATGCAATATCCGTCTTGTCCCTTCCAGAACATTAGCGGGTATTGGAGAGCGTCATATGAACGGTGTGTATCAGCAATGAACTGAAGATTATTATTTCTTCTACGAATCACAATTTCTCGTGCACCTGTACGATCGCCAACCTGATTCCAGCAACGTCGTCAACAACAGGTGCATTGAATCTACGAATGTGCTCTCCAGCTGGTGTTTTATCAGGATTAATGACAATAGCGTGATTATCGCTTTGTAATTTGTGCATGTGTGATTTGAATATTTTCAACAATTCATTGTGCTCATTCAATAGAGCGTCCAGTTCACCGACGATGCGTCTGGCAAAAAATGAATCAAGGTTATTACAGTCACAACGTGCATTCACGCGATTGGCAAGTGCGCTTCCGGAATCCTCGCCGCCCATAAAGTAGATCTGTAAAAATTTATGTGGTTCGTTTGGCATTGGCAGCAATGCCCATTTTATGATAAACTTGGCCTCTGATTTTGAATGTAGAATTGTATTGTTGACCATTTGCATTAGTATTTCTAACTATTTCTGTTGCTCCGAACGATGTCATTTGAAAGCATGAATTGAATGTTCGAATTGACTTCAGGAACACGTTAGAATCTAGATCAGTGCCGATAAGTAAACCGTTCAATGGTTCAGGTGGTGTTTCAATTTCAGGTAGTTGCACCTTTCCTGACGCGCAACACATCCCGGCTGGCTCATTTTTGAATTTGAGAGCATGACAATGCGGGCACTCCTTGTCCATAGCACCAATTACCACTTTTGAATGAGCATAATATTCAATATCGAACTCATACTGGAATGCTAGACGCAGGAATGAATCAGATGTAAATGCTCGATGTAAAGTTCGGGTAATGTGATATACCTGTTTGTTTTACAGCGATTCCCGACACATTTTGCCTTAAAACACACAGTTTGGTCTCAAACTGTTCACTGATGCATTATTTAGTATATCTATGATTATTAACTCTTTAAGATAAACTGTTGACGAGTTTTTTAATTAAAAATCAAAATATCCAAATATTGGCGTCTGATAAAAGTGGCGGGTAATGTAATATAGGTACCATTGGCGGGTAATGTGATATACCCGAAAAAAGTTAATTAACAGACCTATTAATTTCAAACTTGGTGAAAATACTCCAAATCAAAAATAATTAGAGACGTGTTTCTCATTTTTTTGGAAAATCACAATCTGACGGGGTAAACCAAGGGTTAAAAATTTATATCGAAAAACATGATTTCATGGATTTTTTTAATCTAAAACTTAACCATAGCTGATTTTTGAGAATATTCCACTTCAAATATTATAAAATAAAGTATATACACATGTCTGTATACAAATAGTATTACTGTCATAAGTTTGGGTACTAAGATGCTATATATCACATTACCCGAACTTTGGTATATCACATTACCCGAAATTGACTTTTTGTGAAAAAAATATTATAGAAAAACAATAATAATTTTGTTAAGAAGAGCGTATCTCGCAAACTCATAATCAATATCACTGATTTACTTCTGATTAGCCTCGAACTTTGTAATAAAATTTTTTTTGTACCTTTTATGCTGTCCAACTTCGTGACCAAAAACTTGTGCAAGCCTACTCAAAGCACTTCATCACACTCACTGTAAACTATTTACTCAAGCACATCCAAAATCATGCAGCACGAGTTTTTTTGCTGTTATGATGTTTTAAAAAGGTTAATTTTGAAAAAAGTCAACGCACCTGTGAAATAAGCCACTATATCACATTACCCGACCATATCACATTACCCGAACTTACTCTACCTGTTAGCGTTGTTGGTAATTTATTCTGCGTCTATTGACTGTGAAACGGCGTGATTGTCGTTGTTCGAATCTTATTACTTCATTGCGTTTAGCTCGTGTATCGTCTGATTGTTCTTGACGCAATTCCGCCATGTTCACACGCACATCAGTATTTTGTTGCTGGATTTGTTCTTCGGTTCTTTGGCCTCTTCTATTTCGCATGCTTCTAGATCTACTTGTATCACGGCTCAAATTAGACCGTTTGCGTTTTCTTGGCATTGTTCACTTTACAAAACACACATAAATATAACTAACATGACATATGACACATATGACATCCCGGCAAACTTCGTTTTTTTTTCTATATTGAAATACGTGAGGTGGCGAATATTCAATTTTAAAGATTTTGCTTGTATGTGCCACGCCCCTTATCACTTAGGGGTATAAAAAATAGATAGTAGCCGATTCTCAGACCTACTGAATATGCATGTAAAATTTCATAAAAATCGGTCAAGCCGTTTCGGAGGAGTATGGTAACAAACATTGTGACACGAGAATTTTATATATAAGATATAAGACTAGCTGACCCAGCGAACTTCGTCTCGCACAACATACTTGATCTCCATTACAAAAACAAAGAATATCTTTTGAAAAAGGTGACACAGCTGTTAATTCGTCAAGTCGATGTTGAAGTAGTCGACGCAGCTGATAATTCGTCAAGTCGGCGTTAAAATAGAATGCCATCTGTTGAATTAAAGTATAATGCCACCTGTTGTGGCTTAAACCTGAACTGACGAATCTAGACGAATCCAACAAAAAAAAAAACGCATGCAAATCGAACGGTCCGTTTGAGTGCGATTCCGTAACTCACATACAGCCACTTTATATATATAGATTTAAGTTCAATGGGCGGTGCCACGCCCCCTTGTTCAATACCCGCACCATTCCCTCTGTCGAAAGGGAAAATGGTAGGTTCATACTTAGTTACATTGCTGTGCGACTTATAGTTCTGCGGAATATTTGGGTCACAAAAAATTTGCCACGCCTCTTGTCCAACGCCCATCAAATCTTACCAGCAGAATGACTCATCTTTGGGACGACGGGATACTAAATTTCAGTGTCGTACGACTTACAATTTCAAACATATTCTATATTAAAGATTTGGCTTGTATGGGTGGTGCCACGCCCCCTCGTCCATTACTTGCCCCATTCCCTCTGTTGAAATATATGAATAAATGGTAGGTTCGTACTAAGTTTCATTGCTGAGCGACTTATAGTTCAGCAAAATATCCTCTTGTCCAACGCCCATCAAATCTTACCAGCAGAATGACTCATCTTTGGGACGACGGGATACAAAATTTCAGTGTTGTACAACTTACAATTTGGAAGATATTCCATTATTAAGATCTGGCTCGTATGGGTGGTGCCACGCCCCCTGAAAAATAAATAGTAGCCGATTCTCAGACCAACTGAATATGCATATAAAATTTCATAAAAATCGGTCAAGCCGTTTCGGAGGAGTATGGTAACAAACACTGTGACACGAGAATTTTATATATAAGATAAATAAATAAAAATAATTTATACTAGTTGTAACTCTCGAAATTCGGGTGTAATCAAAAAACTACCATTTGGTTTATGTTATTGAAATTTAATGTATATTTTTTTGCATTATAGTACTTCTTGAAATCCTACATTCGCCGTCTGTGTTCACATGGGCTTTTTTGTAAAACTTGAATTGGACTCGTAAGTATAACGTAAGAATAAATTTGGAACATAGCAGCACTGGCTAGCCTTAGAGAAGAACAAAAGCTTGCCAAAAAATAGAAATCGTTTTACAATTTTTGCCTTTCGCCAGCGCAACAACAGCAACAACGTTTTTACCTCACATCGGATACAAAATGCCTGGCTTTACAATGTGAACATGCACTGGTCAAGCCATCGATGTGGTTAATTTTTAATTATAGCAACAAACTTCCTCCCTTCGTTAAAATTTTGTTTCTTCTTTTTGTAGTCGATGTTGCCATTTTTCAAAAAGAACTCTAACCAATGTTGCCACGACCAAAAAAAATGTGTTACCAAATTCTTAAGTAAAAATTACCAAATCCTGAAAAAATAACCAAATGCCTGGTACATTGACAAAAACTTCAGATCACACATTTTATTTCAAAACATAACGTAACAAATCTTATTTTGAATGACTTCACAAAATTTTTGGTTTTTAAAACATACACATATGTTAAAGTAACAGATTATAAATCCTAAAGCAGACTTGTATTGCTTGCTAAAAAAATAACAAAAATCTGAAGCATGTTACTATGTAACCATACGAAAAAAATAACCAATTTTGGTTAAATTTAACCAAAACGGCAACGCTGACTCTAACTACATTTTTGTAAGATTTGAGTTGGACTCTTAAGAATAACGTGATCAAGACAAAACATAAAAATGCAAAATTTGGGACATAGCAACCACTGTTGCCAACTTGTGCTTTTCGCACTAAATTTAGTGATTTTTAAAATTTTCTGAAATAGAAAAGTTGGCAACCGTGCTCTCACCACATGCGTGTGTGGAACGTGTGGGTTCCATGCACGATTTTGTTTGTTTGCTTATTCCCATCTTCTCGCTCAAGCGCACAGCTTTCTGATTGGATTTGATAAACGTAAAGAGCAATGCTGTTTCCAATAGGGAAATTAATGCAACTTTCGAAGCAAATATCTCCAGATAGGCTTTATCAATCTACATTTTGAAAAGTTTGTGCAAATATGCTCATCAAGAGCTTTAAAATGATGTATCATATGATATTGTACGATGTGTGGATAGCGAGATCTCACCGCCCTTATTCAAATAAATATATAGATTTATATTTATTTATGTAATAGTTTTATTTCTTTAAGTAATGTTGCTAAATTTTGCCTTGGAGTAATGAAGAGATTGTGAAGAAATAAAAAAAATATGTTCCGCCGACTTGTGACTTAACACATTTATTTTTAATTTGTGCACTAGACTTTTTGCACTTTTTCAGCAAAACTTTTTCTTTTTCTATGTTTTCATGCAGAAAATATTTGTGGCGGTAAACGGCAATGAAATTATTTCCTTAAAAAACCTTAGCGAAATGCTACTACAAAGTAGCAAAGATATTTCGTCGAATTTTTGTATTGTATTATTGTATGCTTTTCAGTATTTTCTGTGCAGCCCTGCGCACGACTCCCATTCATAAGCACCGATAAATTTTACCGTTTGACATTGACATTCCATAACTCTCCCCAGTGTTGCCGCTGCAAATTTTAAAAAGTCGCAAAAAAAGTGTCACAGCCGAAAAGAAAGTGTCATCAAGTGATCCAACTTTTTTATACTATGTATTAGGGCGGGTCAAATTGTATGGAACGATTTTTTTTGATGAAGCGTATAGCAAAAACGTAATCTATAGGTGATTCTGAGAAATTTTGCTCAAGAGACCATAGCTCTAAGTCGGATTTGGAGCCCCCCAAAATTTCAAAATAGATATTTTTCAATATATACATAGAATAATTTAATTAAATTCGTCATAAAATCGGATAGAGTTATAGTAGATTTCTCAATCTGGGCTTGTTTGAAAGGTATTTTTATCACCTTTCAGAATCTGTATTGATACCTGTAGAATAAGGAAAAAAAAATTATCGAAAAAAATCGAAGAAAATTCGGAATTTATTAGTTAAAAGTTCATTTTAGGCTATTTTTCGACAAAAAAATTCCTAATATGTCTACTAAAAATAAAAAAAAATATTGGTTTTTGCTATACGCTTCATCAAAAAAAAAAATTAACCCGCCCTACTATGTATATATATACTTCCATTATTTTACCTATCGAAACTCATTATTTTCTCATTTAATGAAAACATTTTCTGTGAAAAACTGTTTTCCCCTTAAATTAATTGATGAGGGATGTATTAGAAAGTCCCAATATGCATGTTTTGTATTTATTATGAAAGCAAAAAAAGTAATTATGTACATATATCAATATAACAATTCAGTCACAAAAAACGAATATTAGTAGACAACTACTATTGTTATATCTGTGGCAATAAAACAGAGTAGCTTAAGTCAACTTAAGATGTTTTACCGTATTTTAGCTTAAATAAATCTGCCGTAAAAGTACTTTCAATGTGTTTATTCCCTGTTTTCATACTCACTTTACGAAACAATTTTCAAAATTTACATATAAACTTTTTCATAAAAAAAAGGGACAAAAGTCGCATGATTTTGAAGAAAAGTGTCAAAATAAGCCTATTTTTAAAAAGTCGGTGTCAGGTAGCATCGGTCTCCAAAAATTGTCAACAACACTGCATGTCAGTGTTGCCAGATTAGGGGTTTTCCCCCTAGATTTGGGGCTTATTTTTTTGGATTGGGGGGGAAATCTTACGATAAATATTTTAGGGGGGAAATATTTTACAGACATTTTTAATTTAGGCTTTTTAAACTATTTGTGGACAACCTGGTTGCATTTTGGTTACATCAACACCTTGTTCAGATATGGCTAGTGCGTCTTTTTTTAATTTCATGTACCAAATAAAATGAGCAATTTTCTTGAAATATTAATTTTATGTGTGCATTATAAATTTAGGGGGAAATTTTAGTTTTTAGGGGGAAATGGACTTCACTTTAGGGGGATTGCTTGAAATCCATGTGGCAACACTGCTGCATGTAGTCATTGGTGAGAGTGGTTTTTACAGAGAACGCCACATTCGGAGAGCAAAGATAAAGCCACGCAAGCAACTCTCTCTGCTTACGCAGTCGGCAGAGATATGAACAATGTTGCCGTTGTGCGACTAAAGTGTCAAATTTACCCTTTCTGGAGACCGATGCCACCTGACACCGACTTTTAAAAAAGTGGCAATAAAACAGTATTTTGACACTTTTCCTCAAATTCATGCGAATCATGTACATTTTGAAAGGTGTTTCATAAAGTTAATTTTTTTATTTTTTGCGTGTTTAAAAATGTTCAAAATATGCCTTCCTTTTAGTATTCACTTTTCAAAGGTAACACTTAAGTACTTAAAAATTACACCTCTGGCAACATTTAAACTACTTGCAACCCTTTTATTATGTCAAAGTTTTTCCGCAAAAATGTACAAAATTAATCTGAATTAACGCGCCTAAGTTATTTGTGCTAAATTAATTTTGATGGCTCCCAATGGATAAGTAAGTATATCGCGCATATGCTTTGAAATGCAAATGTTTTCATAATAAATACAAAACAGGCATATTGGGACTTTTTAATATATCCCTCATCAATTAATTTAAGGGGGAAACAGTTTTTTTCACAGAAAATTATCTCCTTTAGAAATTTAATAAAAATAAAAGTTTCGACAGATAAAATACTGAAGGAATATATACACGGTATAAAAAAAATTGGATCACTTGATGACACTTTTTTTCGGCTGTGGCACTTTTTTGCGACTTTTTAAAATTTGCAGCGGCAACACTGGATATGAATATGCGTGTGATCTCTATGTGCTTACAAAGTAAATCCTAAGTAGCGCGACTCTTTGACAACCAGACGTCGATTCTGTATGACAAGAACTGTCAAATTGTTGTTGTTCACGTGTAAAACTGAGCTCACCACGGTGGCCGGTCACTAGTGGCAGGATTGCGTGTACGTGAAAAATACTGAACAAATTGCGGTTTCTATGAATTTCCTAAACGTAATTTAAGACGATTTTATAAAGGAATCGCTGACTTTTTATGTTGGTATCGCCAAAGAGAGGAACATTGAATGAAACTCTCATAAATTAGTTGATTTTCGGCAAAATTTTTGAACAAATTTGAATTATTTCGTTTGCTGTTCAAAATCAACTCTGCCTGGATATATATATTCACCACAAATAAATGTTGGTATCACTTTGAAATTTAATTTAAAATTTTGCTTAATGCTGGAATTGGTGCATGATGAAATGATGTAAAAAATAATTTACGATCAATAATAGTTCATGTCATCATGGAATTGGTATAAATGGTATAATAACATATACCAGTGACTACGTGACGCGAAACTCGGAGGAGAAATGATTTTCAGACCATTTTTTGCTTTTTCCAATCGTCCGATAGTGTACGGGTTTTTTACCCAAACAATCGCACAGCACCGGTTACCAGTCAATTGTTTGCATCTTAAAGTGCTAACTTTTCTTATTCGCTGTAAATATAACATTGCAAACCAACTTGTTTTACTGGTCTAAGTAATTTTGATTGTAACGCGTACAAAAAAAGCAGAAATAAATTATTTCATACGCTGAAGTCAGCAGATATTCGGTTGCTTTTTCCTTCAGTTCATGTCTCATTGAGTTTGCCGTTTCTAGTGCAGCAAGAAACAGTGCTGGCAAGTTGAACTCTTTTCAAACGCAGAGCTGCAACTCAAGCAATACAAACGTTAAGGCTTTGAGGGCAGTCAGCAAAAACTGAAGTAAAATCATATTAAAACACGAGGCAGCATACTTATGACGTTTTTCAGCAACAACGTTTTTTTGCAATCAATTTCCTATAAACGTACTACAGAATGAAAGCAAAACAAAACCAATTATTTTATTTGCAAATAAACATCGAACGCACCAGTAGCCCTTGCCCTGGCGTTTGTATGGCGAATATTTTGTACGAACCCTAATCAACTCTGGGGCCTGGTTTTACCGAATTTGCGACTCTGGGGCCTGGTTTTACGGAATTAGCAACCGTGACCCCTCCGAGTTTCGCGTCATGTAGTCATTGACATATATGACAAGACTCAGCGAGCCAGTCTGCTAGCTGCTCCGGCGACTGATGCGCAATGTGGCTACATGAAAGCGACACACCGTTTAAGAAATAATACATGATTGCAGACTATTTGGCACCGCACCACTGGCGGGCAACATTGCAAACACTACGTTTTGGGCCAGTTTGCACATTTTCCTTGATTTTGCGCGACTTTCCGTGACATTTTTTTATAAACAAATGGGGTTATTTGCGCACCGTGGGGGAATATTTACACATTGTGAGTTGAGAGTGGTAAAATTATTATAAGACAGGGTTGAAATTTTTGCTATCGATGGTGAATATAGAAATGTATTTAGATGGAAAATGTTTGTAATGATTATGATTTCATTTAAATTTTTCATTCAGTTCAGTCGCATCAAAGATATTTAATAACGAATACGAAAATGTTCTTCTGAACACATTCATCATCTTTTGATTAAATTATCGTGTTGTGAGTTAGTATTACCAATCAAAATGAATGAAAACATATTTTTGGTACGTATTAAGAGTTCTGAAGATGCACGACATTACTATAACACACAAATTTTGAAATAATTTATTACAAGAAACTTTGTCGTTCGCATTTTACCTTATACGATAACAAAATTACCTTGATATTGATTCGGAATGTTTTATGTTTTCATCATGAAATTATTTGTGCGAAAGCAAAATAGAAATTTGTATTAAAATGTTGTCTATTTTAATCAATTGTGGTTATAACTATTGTATTTCTACAGTAATTTTACAGTTTCGTTAAGATATTTAATCTTTCAAACATTTCTTTATTTGTTGATTGGAAAGAGCAGTCAGAAAATTAGGCACAAAATTTGCTCCCAAAACCAAACGAAAATCGTTGTGGGTTAACACTGCTTGTGCGGCAACACTGCCACTAGTGTCCGGCCAAAAAGAAGTCGCGCTACTTAGAATATACTTTGGTGCTTATCTGAATGTGCATAATCAGTGTGACCGCAGCCTTGTGAAAAATTGTAGCACAGAAGAGACCTAAAATGTATCAATATGTATCACCTTTCTTTTTTTTAAGTATCAAAGTATCAATATGGAATAAACCCAATAATTTTTATGTAAAAACACTTTCTAAATTCATTTAATGTTTCTTGAAAAGAAACAAAAAAGTACACGTATCGAAGACATATTCAGTTTTACTTGGTACTAGTATAATAATAACAAAAATAATACTAGTATAATAGCTCGGTGAGAATACCATTACTGTATATTACTTTTTAAGTAATATATCACCAGTAAGCAGCCGCCGTGGCTCAGTTGGTTAGTGCGTTGGACCGCGAGTCGAAGGCAGCGACCCAGGTTCAAATACTGCCTGTAATAACACCTAAAAAAAATAACGGGAAAACTAGTTTTCTCTTTCGGTGGCTGTCCTCTCAGCTGGAAATGGCAAACCTCTGAGAGTAAAAATAGCTTATGAAAGAGCTCCCAACCTGCCGTTCGGAACCGGCATAAAACTGTAGGTCCCTTCCACCCGCGTACAAATTCACACGCACAACACGGGTGGTTGCGGGAAGCTAGGCCTTATGGGCCAGTTACTCATGACATAACTTAGTTTTACTTGTCAGCTAGCACGACCTGGCATACCCGAAAGCTGTACAACTGGTTACCCGAGACATAGAACATAAACTTAGAACTTAACCGTAAACTTAGAAATCTGTTTCGTTTTGGGTTCTAAGTTTATGTTTACGGAAAACGCAAAAAATGTTGCCACTCTCTTCGGAATGAATTGAAAAGTAAACAAATTAAAATAATTTGTAAAATATACAAAATGGATTGCAATTTTTATTAGTTTCGTAAATATATTAATAATTTTAGTCGTTGGATGCTCAAACATTTAATAATAGCAAGTACAAAAATGTCGCGAAAAGTTTGAATTTGATTGTTCACGAGATGGAGAAATCGAAGTGGCAATGTTGTCGTATAAAAAACAGCTGATTTTTAAGTTTATGTTTACGGAAATAAAGTTTTGAGTAATCGCTCAAATTTTCTAAGTTTATGTTTATGGTTAAGCTTATGTTCTGTGTCATGAGTAACTGGCCCATTAGTCTCGCGTAAGCGGGCTGTTGTGCCAGTCAATTATTATTATTATTAATTATTACCAGTAATATTATTAACAATATTTTGTAAGTAATACAACTTGTTTCTAATATATTACTATGGTTTTCAAATAATATGTAATATAACATTACTACTTTTCGAAGCCATTAATATCGTAACGATGAGGCACTCTGTCGCTGTGCTATGCGTGAATGCTTTCACGGGCATACTTTTAGGCATGCACTTTAGAGTACAGCCGACTTGCTATAATTTCGATATGGCAAGGATGGCTCGCGATGGTAATGGGCTGTGCGAGAACGATCGAGAGAGAGAGTCCAACTGGAATGTGCAAGAACAATCGGCGCGATAAAGCAAACAAGTATAAAAGGCAGCAGTGTGCAGCGCAGAGAGTTGAGTATGATTCGAGCAAGCAAAGGGGAAGCATGCAATAGTAGTAGTGTAAAGCCAAACAAGTGTAAATTTGTAAATAAAGTGATTGCTGGTATTGGAATGCGTTTTGCGCTTTTCGTAACAATATGTAATATTAATATGTTACATTTTAAAGTAATATGTTCCAACCAGACATCTGCATGGCTCCATTCACTTTCTCTCCCACAGTGTTGACACTTCTGCTGAGTGCACACTTTCTGAGAGTCATTACAATTTGAATGCAGTAATTGCTGTAGGCACAGCAAAAGCTGTGCACAAAAAGAAAGAGTCACAAAATAGAGAGAGTCATAACACACCATTCTCTTTAGTGAATATTCATTACTCACTTGTTTGTAAGGTTGTCAACATTAGTTAGCATCATTTTTATATAGTAACGGTATATTTCGTTTTTGTTTTCATTGTTCGTATTCGTTGACAATTTATTCACTTGATAGAACTTGATAGCAAAGCATTTTTTAGTTTCATTTTGAGCACACTACTCAATATGAATGATTCGAATCATTCATTTGATTTCGCTGTATTCACAGCATAAAGTGAATACAGTTTCTGTTTGAGTACACTAAAAATGACTCATTCAATTTATGAATACAGTACAATCTCTCACTCGAGGGCAAATTATTACTCATTCATTCACAATCACAAAAACGAATGTGAGTGAGTGAGTAGGTAATTTAAGAGTGAATGAGTCACAACACGTTTTGAGTGCAATCATGCAGACGTCTGGTTCCAACACTGCTCTTGACAGTAGTACCAACTTCACATTTACATTCAGAATACAAAGAAGGTTCGTTCAGTGAAAGACAATGAACTTTTGGATGTATGCTGTTACAGGTGTACAAAATTTTTTTAATGCATAAAATTGTACAGATTTTGTTCTTTTGTACTTGGAAAAGTATCAAAATTTGTACTGGATGAAAAAAAGAAGTGTCCCTCCAAAATTCGTCGCAAAATGTATCACTTTTGATCCACTTGGATCAAAACGGTCACACTGTGCATAATACCCGCAAAATGAGCGCGAACAATTGAAATGCTTTTGTTGATTTTTTTGGTGGTTGATTGTTTCAATCAGTAGCGCACACGGGGCAGGAACTTTTGGGGATTCAAATCCCCTCAAATACAAAAATTAGTAGTGAAACATCCCTCTAAAATAAAATACTGTCTGCGCCACTGATTTCAATGCGTGTGAAGTGAGCGCACACATGGCACAATAACAAGGTAGTGGCACGAAAAAAGCAACAAAATTCACGTGTATTTTGTTAGTGTTTTCGTTCGGTTTATTGTCAAAATCGGACGGACGGTTCACTTGCCAACAGTATTGCCAGCATCGAATAAACGTATACATAATAATAACATTCAGATATGTTGTTATTTGTAGGTTATTGTGCACAAACAGGAGTTTCCAAAATCAAATAGTTAAATTTCACGAAACTGTGAAGTGTCTACGGAAAAAGGGAAGCCAGTAAGGGCGATAAATAATACAAATCATCGGCTTAGATTGCAAAGGTGCTAAGACCACTTGGTTTACAAATATTAGATTTTGATGAAAGATGAAAGAAAACGTAAAAATACACCAATTAACAGCAGCAATAAGCATAGTTCGCTTATTTTGCGTTAATTCACAAAAGTGAATTTAAATCGGCCGAAAATGTTTGTTATACATCTTCATATGCTCTTCATTACCTTAAGGTGAAATCTGATAACATCACATACAAAATAAAACAATTAATTGTATTTTCTATTTTTATACCGTTGTTTTGTCTTTCCTGAAAAATGTGGAAAACTGGACTTAGCACCTTTTTACTCTAAGCCGAAAAATGTTCAAATATTGTTTCCATTACATTTGCATTCAGAAATTCAAAGATATACGAAGTAGACATTATTGATTCCAGATTCCTGCCCACTGCTGTAGTTTCAAAACGCCGAGCAGCGATATTCGCTTTGCGATGATTGCTTAGTATTCACCTTCTACGTAACTGCAAAATAGTCCTGATAAACACATCTGTAATTAAAAAAAAAAAATCATAACGAAAATTCGAAAAATAATTCTCTTTTCATCATTGCAAAAATGCCTCAAATTGCACAGAAAAACAGTTGGCTGGCAATGCTGTTCGCCTAATGTAAACAAAACCAACAACAATTTTTGACAACATACCGAACTCTGACGAGAAAAAATAAAAGTCTGTCCGCCCGTAACACTACCTTGTTTATTGTGCCATGAGCGCACACAATTTTGCTTTTGTTTGGCAGCGATCAAAGCCGTTCAGCGTTGCCGTTTTGGTTATTTTTAACCAAACTTGGTAAATTTTTTTGCTGTTTTGAATTTTTGGTAATTTGGTAGCACACTCTGCGATTTGGTAATTTTTTTTTTGCTTGGTTCACCTTTTATGTTACATGCATATTTTGCTCTCTCTTTCGTATAAAAAATCATATTTGTTTTCGCAATGACAATAACAGTGATGCCAATACTTATTAGATTGTAAATTTGGTTACTATTACCAAAGAATATGAACTGTATAGAAGGCGCATCTGAGCTCAAAAATTCAAATTTTTGTTTGCGTGTTTCATAGAGCGGGGAAGCCACAAAAGGGAAAGAGCGGTGCCAGCAGGAGAGCGAGCGCTTCAGTTTGCGCTCATTGGCTGTGCAACAAAGTATACTATAAGTAGCGACACTCTTTTTTGGAGCTGTCTGTGGTACACTAAGTCTGTTTGACCGTGTTACCCCGATGCGATTTTCTGTTGGTTTTGGTAGTAAATTTAATACTTAATTTTCTTACTTACTTTTTCGAAACAAGCAGTAAGCATTTTTTGGGAAAATAAATATCTTTAGATGGATACGTATTTGTAGTTGTAATTCAGTAGGTGCTAATATAATTCACTGAAACAGAAAAGATTTGAATAAAAATTTTGAAATTGCTTTTGTGCAGGCAATTTGATTATGTAAACATTGAACATTCGGAATCAATGTCAATGTAATTTTGCGTCAGTGCAAGGAAAAATGCTAGCGAAAAAGTGATTTTCTTATAAATTATGTCAAGAATTTTATTTAAATATAATTTTGTGTATCTTCATAACTCTTAATAAGCACTACAAATGTGTTTACCAACATATATTAATGTACAACATTTATATGCGCGATTTTGAAATCGGAATGCATTTGATTTCGGAACGCATTTGAGTTCAATTGAACATTTCTGTACCTATGGCTAAATATTTAAATGTAGCTGAAGTGGTTAAAATATTTTAAATATAATCAAAAATATTTGGAAAATATCCATTTAGCAACATTTCTATACTCAACATGTGTAACAAAAATATCAACTCTACATCAACTTCAATTGCCACCTTCACCACAGAATGTGTAAATATTCACCACGAAGACAAAGACAAATTGTTTTTAGAAATGTGCATCGCCGGCAGCGATAATCGCCGGTCTATATCAATCTGTATCCCTCCTGGCTAAATCACCGGTGCACTCACTACACTTGAGCAGTGAACGATTGCGGTGGACCTGTTTCCCACTCTGTGGACGGTGCTGGAATTCTGTGGATGGTGCTGGCCTTCTGTGGACTTCTGCTGGCCGACGAGAATTGTGTTGCAGTTTGGTGCTGACTTATTGGCCGACGACCCTTAAAAAATAAAATCCCACTTGCTCCGTCAAACGCTGCATAAAGGTAGTGTCCCTCACCCACCAGCAACAGCACCGGCGTCGTAGTGGGGCCCGAGGCTGAAGCCTGAGTTGGTCACTCTGGAGGAGTTGTCCGCAATGGAGCGTGGTCCGGTAATGGTGAGTGCTCACAATTATACACTGTCGGCCGTGCATAATTACATACCGCAATCCAATGCAAACAACACCCAATAATCAACAATTTGGAGTGCAATTGGTACACCCTATTCGCCGTCGTAGTGAGTAGTGAGTCGCACTGAGGCGCCGATGCTGTTGCTTTATGCAGCGTTTGACGGAGCAAGTGGGATTCTATTTTTTAAGGAAAAATGCCAACTGGGAACAATCACTGGGAACCGCTGCGCTTGTCGAAGAATATGACACCTGTACTAGCATCCGCAAAATGTCAATGACGGATAGCAAAGTGATGCTGGTTTTCGGTGGAGATCGTAATCTTTTGGTGAGTTAGAGTTCAAACAAGTATGAGAAGAATAGGAAATCACCTTCATATCACATTTGCATCCATATTTCCACAGATTTCTCCTTTAGCGATGTGAATGGCAAGCAGGCTGCAGCATCCCTTAGCGTATTGAACTTTAACGAGCCCGGCAGCCTGTAAAAAGCATTTAAATTGTGCCCATGCAGATGTTGACAGAAAAGCGTTTCACTTTTTTATTTCACTCAACAGAAACGGATGCAGCAGTTGCAGCAGTGTTATTATACGATATTATAGTTATAGTGTTATTATAATATATTATATTATATTTTTACGATGAAGTTGTAAAATTACAAATTGTTTTGCAATTTCCACACCACCCAGGGGGTATGCAAAATGGCGCGTTACCGATTTTTTTGGGTGTTCGGTTCCCCAGTAGGCATATTTTCACCCTTACATATAAAAATAATATTGTGCATATATACATAGCAATTACATATATAAATAATAATGAAATTTAAATAAATATATAATATGTACATAATTAGACTGAATTATTAAATTTAAATAAATATATAATATGTACATAATTAGACTGAATTATTAAATTTAAATAAATATATAGAGCTATACAGTGCGAACATTGCTGAGGCTACAGTGTTACTGAACACCTGAGCAGCTAATCGCACACGCATCTTTTCAAAAATTGATGGCTTAATATGCTCCAAAGATAGCTTATGTATGCATTTAAAAACGCTATCTACCTCTGCGTTTCGCATGTGGATGAAATCATCCCAACTAATTTTACGATTTAAGAAACTGACTGAATTTTTCCTATTTTCAAGGCAATTTCGCGCACTTTTCAGGAGATGAGGAGAATCGTGGAAGAACACGATTTCTTCATTATTAACTAGAAAATATGGTCGATCAGGGGAAACTCCTAACAGGTTAGCAAAATTAACAAAATTTCTCCCCTGATCTCAGACGAAATGGCAAGGGTGAAGCCCTATATCTTGAAGTTGTGTAATAACTTCAAAAATATATTTCTTCAAAAAATATACCGTGTACGAAGAAGTACGCTAGTGGTTGTGACCAAGGCTCCCCACCATTACATTGAACCATTAGTGTCATAACACTGTTCGCCGTCCTGGAAGTGCGATTTTCGTCGCCAAAATCTTCCAGTCCGACAATAGAATCTGTACTTCTTATATATTGCATATGCGTCTTTAGGGACATTTCATCGCATGAAATTGAAATGAATTTCTGCAATTCAGAAAAGCCACGACTTCTGAATTGCAATGCTTTTATGCTGCTAGAAGTGCAGCCAGGGGAATATGGCCAACCTGAAACGAACCGCTGTAAAGTTCGTTTGTTGGGCCAATTCAAAGATATTTTTAAGCTCCTATACGCAATGGGTGAAAGAAAATATACCCCCAGAGCTATGGTTTTTAAACTAACGTCGTATCTACGACCTCTACAATTTCTGTTAGTATTT
Organism: Melieria picta; assembly: GCA_964056695.1. NCBI lineage: Eukaryota > Metazoa > Arthropoda > Insecta > Diptera > Ulidiidae > Melieria > Melieria picta. The sequence goes on along the minus strand of OZ057401.1, from coordinate 4,017,850 downwards.
TTAACACTATTCCTTACACATATGGCTACATGCGAAGGTAGTGTGCTACATAGCTCTTCTAAAAATTCATCAGAATTTTGGTTATCTTCAGTACGGACGGACAAATTTTGGAATTTTAATTCCTGCAGCTCTATATCTTTAATTTTTAACTCCCTTCTTAATCTTTTCACCTCATTGCGCAAATTCCTATTTTCTGCTAAAAGTTCTCTTTTTCTAGGAGTCCCTTCACTTAAAAATCTGTCGGTTTGGCTTTGCACACCGACAGCTGAAAAAGAAGGAAGATCCGAAGGAAGTGGATCTAAATTAGAGGAAATGGCTTTGCATTCCTCGAAATTAAGGGACTCATCTGAGGAAGCAATCTCTTCTGAAGTGACTGCGCTCGCTTTTGTTTCATCGACTGATGAAAACTCTTGTGGAATAAAATCATCCACACCTAGCTCTATAAAATCATTTCCTAAGCTACCTATATCAACATCGGCACTTCTCACTGTGAGCAAGTTATTTAAATTATTACTACTTAAATTTAAGTCCGGGACAGCGGTCGGTTTAAGTCTCTTCTTCAACCGCATCGCTTCCGAAAAATGCCTTGAGCAGGCATAGAGCTTGTATGAAGGTGTGGGCTCTTCTACACCGAGAAGCCGAATCCACTCATTTCGCCTACAGAAAAGAATAATTGAATAAAAGTGATGCGTGCATGAATGGATGAATGAGTGATTGAATTTACATTATAAATGAATGTTAGGAATGGAAATGTTAATGAATTATAACATAACGTATGTATGTGCAATAAAAAAGCAAGACGACGCATAACGTTCAAATAATATTCCTTGTTGACTAAAAAAAAAATAATTCTCCAAATCCTTCGACGCGCGCAGTTTAAATTCAAATGTCACCTTATTTTTTTGACACAGTAGTATGTGGGCCGTCAAAAAATGTAATATGATATAATTTATAAATTATTGCGGGCCTATAAAAAAGTTCTTTCTTTCTTTTCATTTCCCTTTATAATTGTCAGTGTTGATTATTTGTTATTTATTGCTTGTAGCGATCTTATAAGTCGCAATGCCAACCATATTTTATTTTCTTTTCTATGATTTTGCGCACACTACAGTCGGCAATGAGTTCAGGAGCAATATGCGACGACGTGCAATTATACAGGGTTTTTCATCATGAGCCGAAAAAGTAAATAAAGAAAAAAATCAATTAAAATTTGAATTTTGATGAAACTTTATTATCAAAATAATATTTGGTTTGTGCCATTAGTAATGGAATATGACATCATTCAAATGACCGCCCAAGCAGCCTGGCACACCTCGATTCTTTTTAGGTAATTTTCGATGACTTTTTTACATATAGCAGGCTGTAAGGCGCCAAGAACTGCACGTATGTTGTCCCTCAAATGCTCCAGAGTCTGCGGATTGTCTGCATAGACTTGGTCTTTCGCGTAGCCCCAAAGAAAAAAGTCCAAAGGGTTCAGATCGCATGATCTTGACGGCCAATTGGCATCACCAAAACGCGAAATTATGCGTTCATCGAACCTGGTTCGCAATTCTGTCATGTTCGTGTTGTGTGGCATGTAGCGCCGTCCTGTTGAAACCACATCTCCTCCATATCTTCGATCGCTGGCCAGAAATACTCGGTTATCATACGGCCATAACGTTCAGAATTGACGGTAACGGTCTGTCCTTCGTCATTTTCGAAGAAATATGGCCCTATGACACCACCGGACCATAATGCACACCAAACAGTGACTCTAGGTGGATGCATTGGGTGCTCGACAACCACGTGTGGATTTTCTGAGCCCCACACACGACATTTTTGACTATTAACGTAACCGCCGAGGTGAAAATGTGCTTCATCGCTGAAGGAAATTTTGTGCGAAAAATTGGGATTTTCGGGCTGTTTTTCAAGCACCCATTCGGCGTAGTTACGACGCATTCTGTGATCTCCCGGCTCCAATTTCTGCACCAACTGAACTTTATGTGAATGAAGATGCAAATCTAAATGCAAAATACGCCAAATTGAGGTGATGGAGATGTCCAATTGTTGTGAACGCCGGGGAAGCGATAAATTCGGGTCATCTTCAACACTGGCAGCTACAGCAGCAATATTTTCGGCCGAACGAGCAGGGCGATTACGTATTGGCCTCTGTACATCTTGTACAGAACCAGTTCGTTCGAATTTCGCCAATAAATCCGAAATTGTTGACAAAACAGGCCTTCCGTGACGTCCGAAATCCTTCCTTAGTGCGCGAAAAGTGGTGCTCAAATTATCACCATTTTTGTAGTGAATTTTCACTATGTTTACACGTTGAGCGATGCTAAATCGGTCCATTTTCATAAATGGCAAACACTAAACTACAATATTAACACAATGCAACGACAGATGACAGCTGCGGTTGTCGAACGCAGGGCTGTCAAAGTTTTCGGTTCGAAATGAAAAACCCTGTAGAAGAAGAACAAAAGCCAGCCAGGAAATAGAAATTGTTTTACAATTTCAGCTTTTCGCCAGCGCAACAACAACAACAACAGCACATCATCTTCACCTCTCAATCATCCCACGCCGCAGCCAGCGATTAAGCGATGTGAAACTGGGAGAGTAAGCCGATTTTTGTGCGTTTTTTGCAATTCACGTACACAGTCTGTGTGTGCTGGCAGTGATCAGCTCTTCACTGTTTCCGCTCTTATCCCGATATTAGGGATTATTGTGCAAACGACAATTCCGCCAGTTTCCTTTCAATTATTTGCTTTTTTCTGCATCAAATACACAACATATCAACTTTTTGGTTTCATTACGTAGATATTATTGAAAAATATACCAAAGAACACAAAGCTTAATGCGTTGAATACGACAGGGTCAATTGCCGCCCTTTTTATTTCGCAGTTCTTCATTTAGCGAATCTCTAACGATCAGATCAGAACAGGTATGCTTTTGGTGATAAATGCTCTAGTTCGAACGCAGGACTGTTTTTTTTTTATGCAGCTTATAAAACCTTAATTTAATTCAATAAAACGAATACCAAACGGTTCTTTTGACACTTTTGGGCAATAATATATTTTTATAGTTAGTTCTATACAAACGTATTACGAAATTGCACCAAAAAAAATACAAATAAAAAGTAATATTTCTTTGGTCACAAAAAATGACTCACACCAGCAACACTGGAAATTGAAATGAACTAGAACAGCAACCCCGTTTTAGAAATTTATATGGAGGAAAAAGTACGTTCCTGATCAAGCTTGGGGCCTACTAGTAGGCCCCAAGGTTGCAATTTTGCAATAATATTAGTGAAATTCTGTGTATGTATTTCTACCGGCTCTCCCAGTTTCAAATCGCTTAATCGCTGCCGCAGCAGTGTGCTAACGCAGACTCACTGCCAATGACTACATGACGCGAAACTCGGAGGGGTCACGGTTGCTAATCAGCGTTGCCACAAGAAAAAACAATTTATAACCAGGAACAAAAATAAAAATAACCAAAATGTAACAAAAATAACCAAAATGTTTACTCGACATAAGCAAAATAAATAACTCATACATAAATTTCAAGATTTAAGGAACATTTAAAAGGCTTTTGGCACATATGTATGTATGTGTGACATAAAATAAATAATTAACACTTTCACGCACAGTGAAAATTTCAGGGAGCTGTAAAAATAGACAGGCGATATTATTTTTAATTAGTTGTCAACGTCCGCGAACGTGTTATTGACTCTTTTTAAAATATAGTTATCGATTTAAGCAATGCAGCTTTCTTTTTTAGGAGAAACAGCAATGGCTATGAGTTGCTACCATCAATCAATATCAATATTATTGCTACTCCCAATAATATTGTGGTAGATGATACATTTGTATCAGCGTGCAATATTCTAAAAAATAACCAAATGGGATCAAAAATCACCAAATTACCAAAACCCATTTTCAAAAATAAAAATAACCATTTTTGGTTAAAAATAACCAAAACGGCAACGCTGTTGCTAATTCCGTAAAACCAGGCCCCAGAGTCGCAAATTCGGTAAAACCAGGCCCCAGAGTTGATTAGGGTTCGTACAAAATATTCGCCATACAAACGCCAGGGCAAGGGCTGCTGGTGCGTTCGATGTTTATTTGCAAATAAAATAATTGGTTTTGTTTTGCTTTCATTCTGTAGTACGTTTATAGGAAATTGATTGCAAAAAAACGTTGTTGCTGAAAAACGTCATAAGTATGCTGCCTCGTGTTTTAATATGATTTTACTTCAGTTTTTGCTGACTGCCCTCAAAGCCTTAACGTTTGTATTGCTTGAGTTGCAGCTCTGCGTTTGAAAAGAGTTCAACTTGCCAGCACTGTTTCTTGCTGCACTAGAAACGGCAAACTCAATGAGACATGAACTGAAGGAAAAAGCAACCGAATATCTGCTGACTTCAGCGTATGAAATAATTTATTTCTGCTTTTTTTGTACGCGTTACAATCAAAATTACTTAGACCAGTAAAACAAGTTGGTTTGCAATGTTATATTTACAGCGAATAAGAAAAGTTAGCACTTTAAGATGCAAACAATTGACTGGTAACCGGTGCTGTGCGATTGTTTGGGTAAAAAACCCGTACACTATCGGACGATTGGAAAAAGCAAAAAATGGTCTGAAAATCATTTCTCCTCCGAGTTTCGCGTCACCATGGCACAATCACAAGGTAGTGGCAGGAAAGAGAGAAAAATTTCACGTGTATTTTGTTAGTGTTTTTGTTCGGTTCATTGTCAAATCGGACGGACGGTTCACTTGCCAACAGTATTGCCAGCATCGAATAGACCACTTGGTTTACAAATATTAGATTTTGATGAAGCATGAAAGAAAACGTAAAAATACACCAATTAACAGCAAAAGTACATAGATTCTTTGTTTTAATCTGTTGTTTTACAATGAGGGGCAAAAGTGCTAAGTCCATAGTTCGCCGATTTTGCGTTAATTCATAAAAGTTAATATAAGTTGGCCGAAAGTGTTTGTTATACGGTACATCTTCGTATGCTGTTCATTACCTTAAGGTGAAATCTGATAACATCATTAACATCACATAAAAAATAAAAGAATTAATTTTAATTCATATCTTTACACCAGTTTTTGTCTTTTCTAAAAAATGTGGGAAAATGGACTTAGCACCTTTTTACTCTAAGCTGACGAAATATTGGTAAAAGATTTACTTACGTTAAGCAGTCATTAACAGTTTCATTTATGGCCACAATTGGAAAATGAAGCCGCTGCGACTTCTGTGCGATCACGTAGCGTTGCGCCAACATAAAAATATTTGCTTATGTTCGTCCTCCCGTTTTTTTTTTTTTTTTTGGTAACGAGGAGGAAGCATCAAAAGCCTTTAGCCGTAGCCGTCAGTGTGAGACTTCAACCCACTAAACCTCCCCGCTGTCCGATCAGTACTGCGTGAGAAGTGCATCGTGAGCACATACGCTCAATCGTCCGTCTGTATCGGTTCAGTTGATTGTCGTGCGGTCATCAAGTGGGACCTGGAAGAATGGCCCATGACCAGGACGGCCTTTTTTCCCACACAATACGCACTTTTTCATTGTTTATAGTCTTTGACACTTTCAATATTTGATTTAAATTTGATTTGATTTAAATTTGAACACGTCAATAAAAATACCACGCAATTTAAAGAACCGTTATAATACTCGATGTGAAGCAGTCAATAAAAAATACCACGCAATTCAAAGAACCGTTATAATACTCGATGTTACCAAATTGAAGCTTCATAATTTTACTATATAAATATATATGCATAAGGATAATAAGGCGTTTGTTTAGATAAACTCACCATAAATATTAACGGATTTTTAAAATGATATCCATTAAATTAAAAGCATAATAAAAACCTTTTCATTGTGTGAAAATAAAACCATCATAAAAAGTTTGCAATCTTATATATATATATTTTACATCAATGAATTTACATCATTAAAATATTCAAATATTGTCCCCATTACATTTGCATTCAGAAATTCGAAGACATACGAAGTAGACATTTTTGAATCCAGATTCCTGCCCACGGCTCGTAGTATCAAAACGCCGAGCAGCGATATTCGCTTTGCGATGATTGCTTAGTATTCACCTTCTACGTAACTGCAAAATTATCCTGATAATCACATCTGTAATTAAAAAGAAAATCATAACGAAAAGTGCAAAAATAATTTTCTTTCATCATTGCAAAAAGGTTTCAAATTGCACAGAAAAACAGTTGGCTGGCAATGCTGTTCGCCGAATGTAAACAAAAGCAACAAAAATTTTTGACAACCTACCGAACTCTGACGAGAAAAAATAAAATCCGCTCGCCCGTAACACTACCTTGTTATTGTACCATGCGCGTCACGTAGTCACTGCTCACTGCAGTGAGCGCAACCAAAGAGCGCAACACATAAAACTACGTTCTCGCTTGTAAAGCAACGCTCTCACCACACCCGCCATAGAAAATTTTTGCTTGTATGACATGCGCATTCTGTATGTTTATTTTCTTTGCTATTACATATGACGTAAACTGTAATAATCGAAAGTGGCACCTTCAAAAAGTAACGCTTTTACATTTCACAAATAAAGAAAAGCGCGGGCGAAGCGGTTGATTTGCACACTTTTATAGATTTGTGAAGCGCGCTAAAGTGGCGGCCCGCGGAACTGAGGAAATTTCAAGTAACAGGTAAGTTATTCTTATAGAATTTGTAGTTGCACCAAAAATGTGTTCAATTGCTCTACTCCTGCACAGTGAGTCGGAGGCTGATGTCCCACTTATAACCAAAAGAAAATTTCGGAAGGAGTGGAAAAATGAATTTTCATGGCTGGCTGAAAAAAGCGAAAAGACATTTTGCGTTGCTTGTGACAAAGCGCTTATTAATCATATTACTCATTTGCGCAATCACCAAATGAAAACATCCACATTCAAAATTGTGGAATAAAGCGAAGCCAGATGCAGATGAAGTAGTTTTTGTCAGAAGAGACAACCAAACTTAATAAAATGGTTCGACAGGCAGAATTGGTGTTAGTTATGTTTTGCATAACGCATAATTTGCCATTTTTATTAATGGAATATTTGCCAACGCTGCTATGTGAATGTTGCCCGGACTCCAAGGTTGCATCAGCTTTGAAGTGTGGAAGAACGAAAGCATCACAAATTGCTGCAGATCTTGGAAAAAGCGCGAACAAGAAGCTGACTTCAGTGCTGCAAAAGCAAACAATTTTCGTTGATTGTGGACGAAACTACAGACGTTTCTACGTCGAGTATGCTGGTGATGCTGGTCAGATTCGCCGATGATGCAACACGTCTAGTCCAGGACCATTTTTTTGGTATGAAGTTAGAAGTTAGAAAAGGCTGATGCGAACTCAATTTTTGGTGCCATTAAAGATTTTTTTGTAAAGTTACTGTTCCTCTGAATAATTTGATAGGGCTTGCTACAGACGGCGCAAGTGTAATGGCTGGGAGTTTGAATGGTCTACAGTCGAAGTTTAAATCTGAATTTGACATTGTTTATATAAAGTGCACTTGCCATTCGTAACACTTGTGCTCGTCATACGCAAGCAAAAAAACTTCCAGATGTTGTCGAATCCCTTTGCCGAAAGATATACACATTTTTCTCACATAGCCCAAAACGTATTGGAGAGTTTCGAGAATTCCAAGAATTTTGCGCCGTAAAACCTCAGAAGATTTTAGGTATATGTAACACAAGATGGTTGCCACGGTAATAAACCGGCGGTAATAAACCGCATTATTGAGCAATGGGAAAGTTTAAAACTTTATTTCATCTCATGCTATCTTGAAGTAAATGGGATTCACGCATCTGAGATGGCTGAGGCAATGGAACCGGAAGTGAAGGTATATTTCTTGTTTTTGTCATATATTTTAAATATGGTGAACAATCTAAACAAGGGATTCCAGTCGGAAAAAGTGCGCTTACCGTATTTATATTGTAAAATACAAGCCAGTTATAAAGTTATTTTGAGCAATTTTATACAGAACCATATTTTAAAAGAGACTTCCGATGTTTCAGACATTGATATAGGCACTAGTCAGAATAAGTTTGCGTACAAGGGGTACATAGTTTTTTCATATGAAAAATAAATCACTTAAAGTAATTTTTCAAAAACAAAATATATTATTTTTTCCATAAACTTAGTTCTTTTATTCTATTAAGATAATAATAACAAAAACTTGACCAAATTGTAAAAGAAGGGCCAAAAACAAAATGTGTTATGAATTCACCTCAGAAAAAGTTTGCGTACAAGATAAGGTTATGTAGCAAAAATTTAATTTAAACTAAGTTTTGTCCAAAAATTAATAACTTTTTGGATATGCTTCTCTTATTGGAACTCTCTGCAGAAGTTTCGGCATACATTTTATTAAATTATGTGTTTTTTCAGCTGTTCTTTTGTTATATCCTTGAATTGTTATATTTGTTTACTATATCTTTGAAGATGTAGTGTTGTTGGGCTCAGGGTTCAAGTAAACCCTTATATATTTAATTAAATGTACGTTAGGTGACTAGGGAGGTGTTTCAACTTTTTTGAGCCAGTTAATAGCAAAGATAGCTTCACATCGTATGCATTGCGTCTTAAGGTCATCGTAAAGTTGAAAAGAAATGTTGGAACCTGATCCAAAATTTTGAAACCTTGGCTTGCATAAGCTTTTAGAATATGTAAATAACCCCTCGGAACCATTTCTGAATAAAAAAACACAGCCTGCTCACTCCTTTACTATACATGCAGCTCCATACCATACCCCCTCATATGCTATGCTTTACTGTTAATGTCAGATTTTTGTTATTAACTGAATCATCTTCAAATTAGTTGATGCATTTTAATGCCAAATATGCTAAACCATTATCAGAGAATAATAAATCTTCCTACTCCATAGATAACAACACATAGTCCCGGAAATTCGGGTTTCTAGACTCTTTGATGGACTCTTTCACGAAAGAAATTCTGTGCTCCTTGTAAGTAAGCTAAATATGGGCTTCTTTCATGCTGTTATGTAGGGGAAATATGTCTTTTTCATGACTTTTCTTATAAAGGCACTGCTACTGGGTTTTATAAAATATTTCTGTACATTTCTGAAGATATTGGATGCAACTAGCCTTACAATATGATGCACTGATCGCAAAACAATCTAATCCTATTGCTTGGGTAGCTTATGAAAATGGCCAGATCGTAGCAAAGAAGTAAGAATTTCTGGTTTTTCGAAATTTAAGATGGCTTTTCAAAATGACGAATGTGCTCTTCCAAAAGTTTCTCTAATTTCACGAAATTTTTGTCAATTTGGGAAAGATTTAGTAAGCTTATCCTTTTATCCATTTTTATTTTTTTTCGCTTGGGTTCTATTTAGGCTTGCCACCTTTTTAAAATGGCTTTGGAGGACACCAAAAAATACTATAAACAATCATACATTTTTAGTTTTCAGACTACGAGTGCAAATGTATTTGAACTTTGATATACATACATACTTATATATAGTACATATGTATACAGAAAAAGCTCCCAAAAATTTTAACATTTAACATAAAGTTAACAAAACAAGTAAGCATAAAAACATAAATACGAAAACAATTAAAAAATAAGTAAATCAATTAATTTACATAAATACATTTATGTGCTTTTCAAAGACTATTTGCTTTTAAATAAATATTTGTCATTGCTCTTTGTTGCTTTAATCAGACTTATATTGCATTTAATGATATCATAAAATTAATAATGAAGAGATCAATTAATAATGAGATCAAAACAAAAATATCAATTTTATCGAAATAAATATCAATAAGTTAAGGCTGCTTTTATACGAAACATTGTTAATTTCAACTCAGACTATTATTATGCATTTCGTGTTTGCTACCAAAGGAAATAGTAAAATCGACATGTTTCGTGTTCGTGGAGGACATTTTACCTTCTTTGGAGGACGGAGGACATTTGAGTAATTTGGAGGACTGTCCTCCACAATGGAGGACGGGTGGCAAGCCTAGTTCTATTGCTTTCTATATAATTTCAAGCACATATACGTTTAAAAATAATTTACGAGTCCGTTTACTGCTCAAAGGAACACAAATTTCCAAATAAAAATAAAAAGCATAACTGGAAATTCCCGTAATTAGTTTTGTACGCAAACTTATTCTGCACCGTTTTGGGAGTATATTATCAATAAATACGAATATATGGAAAATTATTGTTTTAATGCATCTAAAACACATCAAAAAGTTCAGGCATATATGAATAATGTGGATAAGTTTTGGAAAACAGAGAACCCATTTTTGAAGTCAAAATTGATGATAACATAATTTTGACTTGCCTGTACGCAAACTTTTTCTGACTAGTGTATGACAAAAACCACTATATGCTTTTAAAAGATATTTACATTGGAAGTAAAGCACAAGAGTGTATGAAAAATTGTAGCATTGACAATTTTGATATTTGTATTATAAAAGAAAATGCAATTTCATTTTATGTTGAACTTCTAAGTCAGTTAAAAATGCGCTTTGATGTAAAAAATATTGATATAAAAATGCTTTCTATTATCACACCACCAAAAGTATTATCAAAATCTGATATATGTACATATATCTTCCCTACTATCAAAATATCCTAAAGCAGCCCATACACGATACAATCTAGTCGTGCGACCGGTCGTGCGAAAGGTTTGACGTTGCGATTTCCGACACAACTCGTTCGCCCAACTTCATTTTTCTCATAAATTTTGTTAAGTGCAGACGCAATGACAAACAAAATAATTGCGCTTCTGATCATCAATGAAATTATAGAAGAGGAAGAGAGTAGTGGAAATTCAAAATTCAAACGCAGTGTTTTCTTAAACGCAGTGTCCGTGGAAATATTCTCCAATTCATCGTCCGAATTTTCATTTTGGTGAATTTTTTTCAGCTCATTCATCTTCACGCCCTCAATAGTACCATTGGGATCAATTTTTTTATAGGCTGTCAAAAGTTTTTCATGTGCGGTATGACGAAAACTTTTATTTTTGTATTTTCCACATTTGCTGTTCCATAGTTCCGGAAAATTTCGATAAGCTTCGATAAAATCGCTCCAGTTTTCGTTGCGCTCGTCCATTTCGTTCGCAACGCACAAAAGCTGAAACACGAATGAACTCAGAAAATTGCACGAAATTGTACAACATACCCATACACGTTGCGACCGCTCACACAACACTACCGAAATATCAAAATATTCTGATTTTCATACAACCGGTTGTGCGACCGTACAACTGCGCTACACACGATGCGATTTTGTGTACACCCTTGTCCAGTTGTACAACAAATCGCAACGTGTATCGGCCGCATAAGCTGTTCAATTGCGACCCTGAAGTTATAATAACTCAATGGAAACTATTGTGTTTATCCTCACATAATTTTGAAGCAGACATGGATGTAAATAGCTTCTGGGCAGCAATAAGTGAGATCAAAAATGGAATTGATGAAATCATTTAAAAAACTTTCAGACTGCTATTAATTTGCTTACACTGCATCATAGCTCTGCAGCGGCAGAGCGAAAATTTTCTGAACTTTTTCTTATTAAAACGAAACTTAGAAATAAGCAAGAAGTTGATACAATCGACAATATAATGCTCGCCAAAGAGCTTTTGCCAAGAAACATTGAATCTAAATATGGGCTCCAAAAGAATTTTGACAATCTAAACCCTGAAAACAAAATACATTGAAATTTTGTTGTTGCCCTTACGCTATCACCTGTATGAATTCGCCTTGCTTGCCATGGTACAATAAACAAGGTAGAGTCACGAACAGGCAGATTTTTATTTTTTTCTCGTCAGAGTTAGGTGGGTTGTCAAAAATTGTTGTTTGTTTTGTTTACATTAGGCGAACAGAATTGCCAGCCAAGTGTTTTTCTGTGAAATGTGGGGCATTTTTGCAATGATGAAAAGAAAATTTTTCGGCTAAGGCTTAAGGCTTTTAATGCTTCCTCCGCGTTACTAAAAAGGAGGAGGAGGGAGTAGGAACATAGGCAAATATTTGTATGGTGGCGCAACCCTGCGTTATTGCACAGGATTGGCAGTGGTTTCATTTTCTAATTGTGGACACAAATGAAACCGTTAATGACTACTTAACGTAAGTAACTCTTTTACCAATTGTTAAGGCGGCTGTTGCCGGTTGTTTATTTTGAAAGTAACAGAAATACAAACTGTAACGCGCTACAGATATTAGCACGTCTGTGGCTGGCGGCCTATTTCAATTTAAAAACTGGACAACGTAGCGATGGCGTCGCTGGAGTTTGTCGGCTGATTGTTGGTTGTGTTTTTCAATAGTGTTGTTTCCCTCGTGTCTCGCGCACAACTAACTTTATCGTTCGTTTGTTTTCGAACGTTTGGGCAGCAGCGCATCGGCGTTGCCAACGGCCTATTCGGTGTCGTTGGCGCGGCGCTGCCACCCGATTGACCGTCGGTTAGACGGAACCACACTCCACCCCCGGTGAATCCGAGGGACTTCACCAAACTGCAGGACAGCTAGTTTTGAGGCGGGTCTGCGCAGAATACCATGGCTGGTTGTCACCTCGACGACGCGGACTTGACCGTCCTTGGCTGGAAACACTCTGGTTACTCGGGCTTTCTTCCATAGGCTTCGGGGTTGGTTGGAGTCACACACTACTACCACATCCCCGGGCCGCAGTAGCTTCGTCTCGCTTTTCCACTTCGGACACATCAACAATTGAGGCAGGTACTCCTTCGTCCACCTCTTCCACAATCGGTCCTTCAGGTTTTGTGCTACCCTCCACTGCTTTCGCAAACATACACGCGTCTCAGGCTGGGCGGGCGTCTGCGTTGAATTGAGGCACCCCAACAGGAAGTGGTTGGGCGTCAGTGGTTCCTCGTCCTCCGGCGAAACTGGCAAGTCAGTCAGGGGACGGCTGTTGATTATGTTTTCCGCCTCGATGACGACGCTGCGGAACACCTCCAGCTTTGGCACTTCCTCTCTCAATACGGCGCTCAGCACTCTTTTAACGCACTGAACAAAACGCTCCCAGCAACTTCCGCTACTTGGGTTGGCTGGACAGTTGAAGATCCATTCTATCTTTTCTTTTGCCATATAACGATTCAGCTCATTGACGTCAAACAATCGATTTCCTTCTGTAAGTTCCTTTTGAGCACCCACAAAATTGGTGCCGTTGTCACTGCGCACGCGTACCGGCGTCCCACGTCGGTTCATGAAATTTCGTAGACATAGCAAAAATGAGCTCGTCGACAGCTCCTCAGCGATTTCGAGATGAACGGCTCGCGTCGTGAGGCACGTAAATAGCGCTATCCACCGCTTCTCTCTGCGGCGTCCCACGGCGACAAAGAAAGGACCGCAATAGTCCACTCCGGTATATGTGAACGGGCGGACGAATGGCGTTAAACGGTCTGGCGGCAGTTGACCCATCAAAGGCGCGACTGGCTTGGCGCGTGCGTAGACGCACACTGGGCATTGCCTTTTCACAGCGTCGAGCAATGCACGGGCACGTGGCATCCAAAAATTCTGCCGGATCTCATTTATAACGAGCCGGTCGTTCTGGTGGTGGCGTTTCTGGTGAAAGTGAGCAAAGATCAGGCGGCTGACGTGATGGTTTCTCGGCATGATTATAGGGCGGCGGGCGTCGAATGGAATGCAATATGCGGCGTCGATTCTACCTCTCACTCGTAGTAACTCCTCCTCGTCCTTGTACGGCATCAATTCGTAAATTTGGCTGGCCTTTGGAATCGGCTTACCGGCGGCCAAACATGCCAATTCGGCGGCATACACCTCCTCCTGCACTTGTCGACAAATCCATTTCTCCGCTCTTCTTAGTTCGTCCGCAGACAGTTCGTTTTGCTCGGGGCGCAGGTTCCTTTTAGCGCGGTTTATGAAGCGCAACATCCAAGCTGCTACCCGTAGCATCCTCAAAAAGGTCGAGAAATTAGTGTAATCAAACGAACGCTCACCTGGCTGTTGCACAAGTAAAATTCTGCTGCCGATTTCCTCCTGGCTGGCTGCTTCTGATCGCTGCGGCTGTACTTCTTTCGGCCATGAATCTTCATTCTCCCACAGGAAACCTGGACCAGTTAACCATCTCGCTTTTGACTCAAGCAACGGTGGTAACTTTGCCCTAGTTGCGTCGTCAGCACTATTTAGCGCTGTTGGCAACCAACGCCATTCTGCCGGAGTTGAGCAGCTGAGGATTTCCGCGATTCTGTGCGCAACGAATGGCTTATACTTGCGTTGCGTAGACCGTACCCACTGCAGCACGGTTTGGGAGTCGCTCCAATAGACTGTACGACTGATGCGTCCGGGCAGGCACTCTCCAATCGACTGCTTCAGACGACAGCCGAGAATAGCACCCTGTAGTTCCATGCGCGGAATTGACATTCCTTTAGGCGGCGCGCAGCGAGTTTTGGCAGCGACGAATGCCACGTCTATCATTTTCTGCTTCTGCACACGTAGGTAGGCTACCGCTGCATATGCGCTGTCACTTGCGTCGACGAAGACATGCAGCTGGACTTCCTCCGCTGCTGGCAACAATCGTGAAAAACATCTGCTGACGGCGAGGCTCTTGACACTTTGAAAGCCCTTCCACCACGCCCACCACTGCTGGCAAAGATGATTTGGCAACGGCTGATCCCACGCTATCTGCGACTTCCACACCGATTGCAGGAACAATTTGGCAAAAATTGTATAGTTGGCCAAGATGCCAAACGGGTCATAAATGGACATTACAATTCCCAACATCTCACGCTTCGTTGGTGGCCTAGCGCACTCCAACACGTCCGGTGGTACTTTGTGGAACCTGAAGTGAAACTCGAAAACGTCAGTATTGGTATTCCAGTAGGTTAGGTTAAAGTGGCTGTCTTGGCCCGGGACTTGCCGAAAAGACACACTTAGGCCACGGAATGGGCCCGTTGTGATACCACAGGTTAAAAAGGTCTGTCTTACTGCAAGTCGATAAGCCTAGTTAAGCCATTTCGAAGAGTGAATGAACTCCATCAAGTCTTTTATACTAGCCGAACTGAGTTCACTCAAGTTGTCGAAGAAAGGAGAGCCTAGGGTTTTCCATCTTCGTCTAGATAGAGCCGGACAGTTGCAGAGAAGGTGGCTGATGGATTCCTCCTCATGTGCTCTCCCCTTGCCAACGCCTGTTGGCCTTATCTAGGAAGAGTGAACAGATCATTAGTTTACAGGAGGCAAGAGGAATGCCTGCCGTGACTGTGGTGCTGAGGTGCGGGAGGGTGGTGCCACGTCTGGCAAGCTCATCAGCTACACAGTTTCCACTGATGTCTTTGTGGCCCGGTACCCAGATAAGGATAATGTTGTGCGCGTGCCCTAACTCATTTAGTAGGGAGCGGCAGAGAGTAACCACTTTCGATGTCGTTGAGACCTTCTTAAGGGCTTTTATTGCTGCCTGGTTGTCAGTGAAAATGCGAACCGTACTCTTAGGAAGGTTGCGTTGTTTTAACATAGACAGGGCTTTGAAAATGGCCAGAACTTCCGCTTGGAAGACACTGCAGAAATCTGGAAGACGAAAACATTCTTCCATGGGTGGATTTTCACACATTACTCCACCCCCTACTCTGCCATCCAGTTTGGAGCCGTCAGTATAGAAGCATACTCCAGTTTTCGGAACCGTGTCCTGCTCCCACTCCCGTCTATGCGGTATGAGGGTTGAGAATTTGGAGTCGAAAACAAAAGATGGTAATGAGTAGTCTATGTTGTTACGTAGGTCAGGTGAACTGCCTAGAATCTGGCAGTGACCGAAATCAGTACGTGTCCATCTATTGATGGTATTTAGTCTCACTGCAGAGAGGGTAGCCATTTGTTTGCCCTTATCCAGGGCAGTCCACCATACTACTGCTCCATAGAAAAGAATGGGCCTAATCACAGATATATACATCCAGTACATGATACGTGGTTGGAGTCCCCATTTTTTGCCAACTGCTCTTTTGCAGGAGTACAGTGCAATATTGGCCTTGCGAACCCTTTCTAGTATGTTCGCTTTCCAGTTAAGTTTCCTGTCCAGCAGTAGACCAAGATATTTGGCCTGCGAGCTGACAGTAAGACTAGTGCCATAAAGAGAAGGCGGGTCAAATGTAGGAACTTGGTGCTTCCTTGTGAAAAGGACCAGATCGGTTTTGGATGGGTTAACGCCCATACCGTTGCGAGAGCACCATGATCCCAATAGGTTCAGTGCACCTTGAAGAAGATCGACCAGTGTCGGAATGTTCTTCCCAGATACCGCTAATGCCACGTCGTCTGCGTATGCAACTACCTTACACCCCGTATCGTTCAGTTGCAAAAGCAGGTCATTTATTGCTAGGTTCCAAAGTAGAGGAGAAAGGACCCCCCCCTGCGGGGTGCCTCTGGTGACCCACCTTCTAACGGAGGAGCAGCCTAGCGAAGAGTTTATAATCCTATTTGTTAAAAGGAGTTCAACTATGTCCACTATCGGTCTACATAGGTTCAAATTAGTTAGTGAGCCAGTAATGGCCGTCGGAATGATGTTGTTGGAAGCTCCCTCAATGTCGAGAAAAGAGACCAAAGTATATTCTCTGAAAAGGAGGGAGTATTCAATTTGCCGCACGAGTGCATGAAGAGCCGTCTCCACGGATTTGCCCTTCGTATATGCATGTTGATTGGGTGAAAGAAGATGGCCCACTTTATCCCTAATATAAACGTCGATGAGCCTTTCAAAGACTTTAAGAAGAAAAGAGGACAGGCTAATAGGCCTGTGGTCTTTTGCTTTCGAGTGTGAGACCTTCCCCGCTTTAGGTATGAAGATCACGTTTACCTCAGTCCAAGTAGTAGGAATGTGAGACAAGTGTAGAATAGCTACACAAATCTCCAGTAGCCACGGTACGGCCAAGTCTGATGTGTGTTGCAAGTCAGCTGGTATAATACCGTCAGGCCCCGGAGACTTGAAGGGCAGAAAACTATTTATAGCCCAGTGCAGTTTTTCGCTGCTAACTATGTCTTGAACCCCCATGCTATGATGAGGGCCGATTGAACTAGTTGTACCCAGGATAGTTGCGTCAGTACAGCCATTTCCCGGAAAATGGGTGTCAACCAGGAGCTCGATTGTCTCTTGGCTTGACGATGTCCAGGAGCCGTCTTCCCTTTGCAGAAAGCTAGGGACTGCTGGACAGGAAGCGAGTATCTTGCGAAGGCGACTGGCCTCAGAGTTACATTCTATATTCTGACAGAAATGCCTCCAGGAGGATCGCTTGGCAGATCTTATCGCTTTTTTAAAAATCTTTAGTCTGGCTTTATATTCGGACCAGTCGTTTGTCGCCCTAGCGCGATTGAAAAGTTTTCGGCACTCCCTTCTAAGCACAGCTACCTCAGAGTTCCACCAATTTGGTTTCGTATTACCCCAGAGTGGTCTCACGGGGCATGACTTCTCAGTGGCAACTTTGTAGGCAGCTGTAAGGGAAGCTACCGCATTTTCTAATTTCTGAACTGAGTCAATCTTACTGGGACCATCATTTGGCAGTGATCTCACAAAGATTTCCCTGAAATTGTCCCAGTTCGTTCTAACTCTGTTTCTATAAGAGGTGACCAGAGGGGTTGCGACTTCTATACGAAAATCTATATACCTGTGGTCAGAGAAGGAGTGCTCCGTGGAGACTTTCCATTCTATGAGCAGATTAGTGGCAAATTCGTTTACCAGTGAAAGATCGAGAACCTCTTTTCGAGCCGAGGTGATAAAAGTGGGCTCATGCCCAGTGTTTGCAACATATAAGTTGGTGCTAACAATATAATCAAAGAGGGACTCACCTAGCGGGTTTATATCCGAACTGCCCCAGATGGTGTGGTGCGCATTGGCGTCTGTTCCGATGACCAATGGCATCCTGCCCTTCCTAGCCGCCTCTACTGCATTTTTCATCAGAAACGGTGGGGGATTCTCCGAGTCATCGTGGGCCATGTATGTGGAAGCCACCCATAGTGTGGAGCCCTGTGTTTCCAGCGCCGCCACTACGCTATCTGCATCACTGAAATTAGTAAGAACAAACGCGTTAATATGTTTTTTGATGAGGATACAGGATCTGTTTTTACCTCCGCAGGGTATATACAGAGTCCTGTATCCTGGTGCGTTGAGACCGCAAATGCGCCCGTTGCAGACCCAGGGTTCTTGCACGAGCGCTATCTCCTCCCCATTTTTTGAGAGTCGTAGGAGAAGTGCGGCAGATGCCGCTTTAGAGTGGTGCAAGTTAATTTGCACCACTTTCATGTCCACCCACGGGAGGGTCCGACTGTGCGACTATAGTGCTGTCTGCGTCGTCGGAGGGTCGTCGTCGTGAGGGTCCACCGAACAGTTCACGGACCATGTACGACGTGGATTCCCCGGACGTAATACTAGCCGTGTCTTCCACTTCTGACACCTCCATGGCCTGTACGTCAGTAACCACATTAGTGTCTTGACGATAGACGTGCAAAGTAAGCTGAGAAAAGCAGAAATTAATCTCACCTTTCTTCGCAGCAAGGGGGGCTAGGGATTCCTCGTTCAAGATGATGACCATCTGGCGCGAGTTACCTACGGCCTCACCTAGTCTGGCCACCCTCCAGTCAGCGGTGGGGAGGTCCAGGTTTCCCAGCTTAATCAGCTGTAGTATGGTCGCAGGGTCGGAGTAATTTGCCGGAACCCTTGTTCGAGAACGGGGACGATTCGGGATCTTGTCCCTTGTTACGGCTTCGAGCCGTGCACCAGGCCAGACTTCGCCGATTCCTGCGATTGCCAGCGTGTAAAGCTCGGCAGAGCGCTGATCCGCACACGAAGTGAGTTTTATACGGTTTTGGAACCATCCAAAATCGCGACAGCATGGTGGAGGACCCGGGTACTTGGCCATCACATCTATGTAAACTGGCCACAGCTTGTTTTCCACAAGTGACCAGTTTTTAGGCGAGATCGAGCCATCCGTGTTGCTGCGATCTATTACCGCCAGAGTGAGGCTTTCTTTTGCAGCCTCTCTGAAGGAGCGAAAGCTTCGCCTATTGCCCATCGGGGTCTGAGAGGTCCTGGCGCGTTTAGCCGCTGCCAGGGGTTCCTCAACTGATCGCTGCCGCGACCGCCTTGGCCCATTCACGAGAGGCTTTGTCCTTCTCCGTGAGGTCTTCGTCCTTAACTGCGCTTAGCCGGTCGAGGATTTTGTGTGCCGATCTCCTGTTGCGGTACGCTTGTGTCGAAGCACTGACAGCGCGCGCATTAGAGGGCTTAGTGGAGGTATCCTGGTTTGCTACAATTTGGCTTAACGTGGGTTTTGCACCTGACGACATCGCACTTTTGGGTTTCACAGCCTCTTTAACAGACTTGGCTGGCATGAAGTGGGCACTCTGTCCTGATCTGCTCACAGACTTCGTGCTATTCAACAAGTGGCTTCGGCTGGCATTTGGTGCTGCTCCTGAACCTCCTGTTAAAAATGGGCGGACATTGGACCTAGGTTGTCCTAAGGGTCTAGCCCCACCCTGAGAGGGAGAAACCACAGCCTGCCTATCTGAAACTGGAGTGATCTTGGTGCCAAAAAAGCCCTTGACACTTCGATCAGCCGTTGATATGGCTGCACTATTTCGCGCAGCCATATTACCAGAAATAGTTGTGGCGCTGCGTTCAGCTACGCTCTTACTACTGGGATTATTACCAGAAGCTGTTGTGGTAGCGCTGCGTTCAGCTACGCTTTTACCACTATGATAATGTTTCTCTCCTAGTGACACCACCCTATTTCCATCAGTGGCAGCGCTGCGCTCAGCTGCGCTATTGCCTTCGGGATTTGTATTTGCCCTATGTGGCATCCCTCAGCAACAGGTGGTTAATAAAGGAGAAAATGAAAAGAAAAAGATGTAATAAAACCACTTATCTTGTGGAGAAAATGGCGCCTGAGCACAAAGGAGGCTTGCCACTGAAGCCCCAGGGGTCCCTCGCCGCCGTCACCGCACAGCCGAGAGCTCATCGGCAGTCGCGCCACCAAAGGCCAGGACCGGCGCGTGTCCAATGCCGCTGGCTCCTCCTCCGAAAGCAGAAAAAACAGCAGCAGCGGCGAAAACTTGCGAAGGCAAAACGGCAACCAGCAGGCCACCAAACAACAGCAACAAAACACGCGAAAAGCCACCAGGACTTGGCGACAGTCGCGAAAAAGTTTATAGCGCGTGCGCAAAGTGCACCAAAACCACCAGAGCACTTGCTCGCAAGAAAAACGAGCACTTTTAGTCACTTTCGCATTTAATTCGCCGAAAATTTTAAAAATAATAGCGCAAAAACACGGAGCACGAAAGAAGATTGCGTGCACTTCAGTGCAGCGTTGCCAGACCTCTCCTGGTATTCCAGTACATACCTAAAACTTTGTCGGTCTCGTTCTGCCTCTCCATCTTCAGCACGTCTATCTGGGCAGGCTCTTCGTTGTTCAGCTTCTTCTGCAAGGCTTTGCAATTTGTGACGAAACCACGAAGCTTAAATCCGGCGGCGGCGTTTATCATTACAGCTTGGCGGCAAACGTCTTCAGCTTCCGCTTCATTGGTGAAACTTATCACCAGGTCATCAACAACAACATGTGCTGTCAATCACAGCACTGGCACCCTGCGGCATTGAGGGCAAATACTGGGCGGCGTTTTGGTTCTTCACATGTTCAGCACAGCGAGCATACCGCACCAAAAATCATCGATGTCATCGCATATACTCTGATCGGCTTATCCTTGTCCCCGTTCCTCCAGAGGAAACGCTGAGCCTGTTGATCCGCTGGGCGTATTTTTACTTGTGAGAACATCTCTTGGATGTCGGCGGCCACTCCTATTTCACCCAACCGGAACCTGAATAAGATTTCTATCAGCGACTGCACCTTCTTTGGCCCCTTCAGCAAACGGGTATTCAGCGAAACATCAGACACGGCGGCAGCAGCGTCAAACACAATTCGGAGTTTCGCTGGCTTATTCGGGTTGACAACTCCGAAATGCGGCAAATACCACACCGGCGAGCTCTCGTCTGCTATCTCCTGCGTCTCCTTTGCATAGCCTTTCTGCAAATACTTGAACATCTCACTTTTATACTTATGAGCATACTCAGGATCCCTTGACATCTTGTTCTCGACACCCTGCAGGCGATGTGCTGCCATAGCGTAGCTCCTTGGCATCACTGGCACGTCCTGCTTCCACAACAAACCGATTTCGTATTGTGGACCCAAATGTTTTGTCGTCTGCGCCAGAATCTCCCTTGCTCGGCGATCATCGTCAGATTCCAGATTTGAATTAGTGCTCCTCACCCCAAATCCTTCGATCGTGAAGTATTCCTCTACCAGCTTGTTCAGTGCCTTCATTGAATCGGCCTCTCTCACATGCAGCACGCGTGGTTCCGGTTCAGCCCGAGTGTCTATTGGCCCATAGATGACCCAACCCAATTTGGTAAGGATGGCGACCGGTTGGTCCTTGGTTGCCTCAACCGCTTTCAATGGAGTCGCGAGGAAGCAGTTGTCCAAGCCTATGAGCAGAGTTGGCTTGACTTGCGTATAATTGGCGATCGGCAGTGCTGACAAATGTTGGTAATCTTCTTTGGCAAATGTTTGCGTCGGCAGGTCCAAATCCGACACCGTTCGTACTGTTACATCAAATGTAGTATCTCCAACCACGATTGCGACGACACCTTTCTTCGACCTCTGCGTGATGGTTCTGCTTCCATACCACTGCAGCGTCAGCGGCGTCATCTGTCCTCTCAGGCCCAAAACCTGAGCAACGTCTTCTTGCAGCAGCGAGACGGATGAGCCCTCATCCACCATGGCGTAAACCTCTACTCTTCCAGCAGGTCCGGACAGTATTACTGGAAAGATTTTAAAAAGATACCTCGGCTCCTTACGTTGACGGCAGCTTAGCACATGCGCTGGCTCCTCTGCAGGCGGCGGCTGGTTACGATTGATTGCGTCTTCATGGAGAATACGATGGTGCAGACGTTGGCAGTCATCTACACCACATGCTCGTTGCTTCTTACACTTCGCCAAATTGTGTCCCTTCCTCAGGCATGAGAAACAAAGACCAAGGCGCTTCACTGTGTTCCACTTGTCCTTGCTGCTGGCAGCAGCAAATTGGCGACATTCGGTGAGCCAGTGACCCTGCTCACAATACTCACATACAGGTCCAGTTGGGCGATTCTCCTGGGCATGCAGAACCCTGCGTCCAGGCGAAGTCGTAACTGGCTGACGGTTCGCACCACCACTGGTACGAGGTTGACTAGGACGCGGCATCAGGCTACGACGATCAGGCTTCGACGAGGCTAAAATTCATTAGCTGATGTGTGCAGCCTGCAGACTTGAATAGTGCCACAATGTTTCGCAACTGGTTCGCGAATGTCAACACTTGCTCCAAACGGCTCTCATAAATCATCGGGAACGATTGAATTTTCTCCAACTGCGTACGTACCAACAGCTCCGGTCTTCCGAAACTAAACTTCAACTCATCAATCGCTTTCGGCACATCTTCCGGGAAAATCAAGAGCGAGGCGACTGTACGACGCGCGTCACCCTGCAGCGCTTTGTGCAAACGCATTAAGTTTTGCTTGTTGTTGTATCCTAGCTCGTTCGTTGAGTCGCGAAAGTTCGCGAAAAATAACGGCCACTCTTCTGGCTTGCCGTCGAACTGTGGCAGCGGGTACAGTTTCACGGCGGCGTCTTCTGTGTATGGCATCATATGAGTTGGCGCCGACGTTGGCAGCGATCTCGGCGGCGATTGAGACGACGGCTGCGGCGTCTGACATGACGAATCTTGTCCGTGAGCGTCATTGCGTGGCGGCTGGGTACAGACTGCTGTGGTGACCACTTCCTCAAAGCGGGCACGTAACTCCTGTAATTTTGTCTGGTTACGAGCTGACTCCTCACGGAACTCCTGGATGGCTTGTTGGATAGTGGCAAAACTGGCAATTATTGCGTCCATCCGACCAACTTGCGGCTGTGCTCCGGCGGCAGCACCTTGTGCGTCCATGACTTGGCGACGACGATTCGACACGACGGGAATTATTGAAAAAACTTTGTTAAGGCGGCTGTTGCCGGTTGTTTATTTTGAAAGTAACAGAAATACAAACTGTAACGCGCTACAGATATTAGCACGTCTGTGGCTGGCGGCCTATTTCAATTTAAAAACTGGACAACGTAGCGATGGCGTCGCTGGAGTTTGTCGGCTGATTGTTGGTTGTGTTTTTCAATAGTGTTGTTTCCCTTGTGTCTCGCGCACAACTAACTTTATCGTTCGTTTGTTTTCGAACTTTTGGGCAGCAGCGCATCGGCGTTGCCAACGGCCTATTCGGTGTCGTTGGCGCGGCGCTGCCACCCGATTGACCGTCGGTTAGACGGAACCACACCAATAGTTCGTCGGCTTAGAGTAAAAAGGTGCTTAGTCCAGTTTTTCACATTTTTCAGGAAAGACAAAAAACGGTGTAAAAATATAAATTAAAATTAATTGTTTTATTTTTTTATGTGATGTTATTAGATTTTACCTTAAAGTAATGAAGAGCATATGAAGATGTATAACAAACATTTTCGGCCGATTTATATTAACTTTTGTGAATAAACGCAAAATAAGCGAACTACGGACTTAGCACTTTTGCCCATAATTGTAAAACAACAGATAAAAACAAGAAAGCTATGTACTTTTTGCTGTTAATTCGTGTATTCTTACGTTTTCTTTAATCATTCATCAAAATCTAATATTTGTAAAATAAAGTGCACCTTTTCAATCTAAGCCGGCGATCGAACTCAATCTAACTGGCTTCCCTCCGTAGACACTTCATAGTTTCGTGAAATTTCACCATTTGAATTTGGAAACTCCTATTTGTGCACAATAACCTACAAATAACAACATATTTGGTTAGTTGGTTGGTTCAAGTGGCGATGTTACAGCCAGCATGAACATCCAATTAGCGCGTTGGCGCCGTTTTGATACCACTATTTCCGGTAGGTACTTTACGGTATACTGATGTTTTGTCTTCTGGACCCTTTATGGTGTATATCCTATATCCAATCCGTGATCCCTACCAAGGAGGGGTAATGTCCATTTACATTAACCCAATTGGTACCGGGAGCTAGTCTCTCGGGGCGCTTATCAATGCTTAATTTTGATACACTCTGCTCTTGAGCACCGTGGGGTTAGGCCACACTGTGGCGGCACTAACGTTAAAATTCGACATTCAATCCAATCCGTGAGGTTGATGAAAGAGAGTAGCGAGTGTATGGTGCACTTCGCTATCTCATCGAAATTCTGGAATGTTGGTTTTCCCATCGTTTTCCATCTCCTTCTTGACAAGGCCGGACAGGTGCAGAGATAATGATGGACGGTTTCCTTCTCGTTTGGGTTTTCACAGCTGTGACAGCTGGTATTGAAGGGAATCCCCATTTCAGCCGCATGCTCTCCAATGGGCCAGTGACCTGTGATGACTGCCGTTAGTCCCGCCACGTCCCGGCGGCCCTTGTTTCCGCGGTCCTGTTCTTATCATATGCTGGCCATAGTCATCTACTGATTTTACAGGATTCCATCCTCTGCCATCTAGTGTTAGCTTTGGCGAAGAAGTCCTTGGAGACCTCGCTCTTGATAGAGCCCAGTGGGGCGAGAACCGTCAGCGCCTCACTCTCATCAAGAGCAAAGCCTCTTCGAGCCAGTTCATCGGCTCGTTCGTTCCCGTTAATGTTATTGTGCCCTGGCACCCATATCAGGGTAACTTTGAACCGATGAGCTAGCTCTGTGAGAATCTTCCTGCATTCCTGCACTAGTTTTGACGATAAAATCGACGAGTCCAATGCCTTAATCGTGGATAGGCTGTCGGAAAGTATAGTGATGCGGCTTTTGTAGGATGTATCAGCCAGTGCCATCCTGCACGCTTCCCTAATAGCAAGCACTTTCGCCTAGAAAACGCTTGCTGTGTTTGGGAGTCGGAAAGACACACTTAGTTTTAGATGTTCGGAGAAGACTCCTGCTCCTACTCCGCATTCCATCTTGGAGCCGTCAGTGTAGATTGTGGTGCCTAAGTTATTTAAGATGTGTCCCCTCTTCCATTCCAGACGGGAGGGGGTACGGATATCATCGTTTTTCCCGAAGATAATGGTGGGAATTGTGTAATCCGTGGTTGTGGTCAGGCACCTTTGCCCTTGTGATAATAGACTGCCGTGGCCGTACGGTCTGTCTTTCCAGCAACCTGTTTCTTTCAACCCAAGAGCGCTAAGGGTTGCGGTTTTCATGATATGCAGATCAATTGGGAGCAGGTGCGTCAGCACGTTCAACGCCTCTGCAGGGCAGGATCTGTGTGCTCCCGTGGTTCCAGCACAAGCTGTTCTTTGTAGCCTACCGAGCTTGGTGATGTTGTATTCCCTCCTCAGGGCCTTCCACCAGACTAGAGCTCCGTATGATAGTATTGGACGTACAACCATCTTGAACATCCATAGCATTAAACTTGGTCGGAGGCCCCACCTCCTTCCGATCATTTTCCTGCAGGAGTAGAGTGCAAATCCTGCTTTGTGTATTCTTTGCTCAATGTTAAGCCTCCAGTTCAGTTTAGGGTCCAGAATTACCCCGAGGTATCTGGCACTAGACCAAAGGGATAACGCTATGTCCCCGAGATGAGGTCGTCTAAAGGTTGGTATCTTAGTACGGGTCGTAAATAGCATCAGTTCAGTTTTAGTAGGGTTAATGCTTAGTCCACGTCCCGTGCACCAAGCGCTTAACCTATCCAGGCCACCCTGAAGGATTCCGCTAATCACATCAGGGCACATCCCTGATGCCATTACAACCACAACATATTTGAATGTTATTACCAGGGAAAGGATTTTGTGGAAATTGCCTTTTTTGTTTGCTGCTAGATAGAGCATTTCTGATTGAAAATGAGCACGAATTAGGTCCTCCTGATTAGAAATATACCACTTTTATTTTGCCTTTTTTTGCCTTAAAAAGGCAGTTTGCCTTTTTCACCCATAAATGCCTTTTTTTAGTGCCTATTTTACCTATAAAAGCCACAAAATGCCTTTTTCAAGATTTGTCGAGCGCCTTTTTATTTTTCTTTCGTTTTTAATATTTTCCACCTTTTGTTTCGCAAAAATACCTTGAAACTAAAAAAAAAATAAGTGGCAACTTCATTAACTTATCGATGTTTTTACATTGATTTGATCATTCCTAAGCCGTTATTTTTTGTTGTGCAGTGGAAAATTTAAAGAAAAAAACATGCCAAAATCAAAAAGTTCGGTTAGCGCAAAAATTTCCGCGCTGATAGCAGAGTTTGGTGGTGCTGAGAGAGGTGCTGAAATCCTTTCTTTTATTTATTTTTTTTGTGATACAAGTACAGCTTTTATGCTTTTATATGAGAAGTTAAAATATGAATTTAAAATATGTGCCTACATTTAAATTAAAATATCTTAGTTTTAGTTTTTAAACTATCTTTGAAAACCTTGATGTTCCTTTTCTTTTACAAAAAACGAGGTATAAATATTGTATGTTGCATACGTCAGATGAAATAAAATTATTAAAAAATACATACCTTTTCCCCTTTTTTGCCTTTTTCTGCCTTTTTGGCAGTTTTTAGTGCCTTTCCGTGCCTTTTTTGCTTTTTTATTTTGCCTTTTTTATAGGTTTTTAAGTCCTCAAAATCCTTTCCCTGGTTATTACTATGTATACGTTTATTCGATGCTGGCAATACTGTTGGCAAGTAAACCGTCCGTCCGATTTTGACAATGAACCGAACGAAAACACTAACAAAATACACGTGAATTTTGTTGCTTTTTTAGTGCCACTACCTTGTTTATTGCACCATGCTTGCTTGCTCTTGATAATGAAATGTCTCATTTCAACAAAACGACGAAGCAAATGCGATAAAACATGACCAATTTTATCGAACGCATCAAAAAATGAAAGCGCTTTCAAAAGCTTCAAAAGCTTTTACCTCTTTTTGACAGTTCACAATCACAACAAACGAAAATAATCAAAATGAAAATTTGAATTGAAATTTTCGTCTGCTTGAAATATGTAGAATATTTTTAGCATGTAAGGTGTGTAATATATTTGTATTCAAATATTGCAGTGTGTAGAACATACAGGTAGCAAAAAAGCAACAAAGGATTTAGTCAGAAGCCGGAAAAGAGCTGATCTATGAGCTGCGGCAAGAGGACATGAGCATTGAGCATTTGACATTAGCTGCCAAACAAAATGCAAATGAGGCAATATAAACACTTTGAAATGACTCATTTGAAATGACGCATTTGGGCTCAATGTAAACGTAGTATAAGACATCTTAATGTTATTTGTGTTTGCCCGAACACATAGATGACGGCAGCGAAACGACCATATCTGTCAAAGTGTAGAATCAGGGCGTTCCTATGGAGGCAATTATTTTTACGGCTGCACGGCTATGCGACCACCGACCGCAGTTGTCGCTGTTGCCAAATATAGAACTATTACACCGTGCGACAAAAATCAAAAAATTTCAAAACACGAAAGGCCAAATATAGTAAAACCGCGTTTTTAGTTTTCCTCTCTGACGTCAGGATTTTTTTTAAAGGGCTTTGAAATTTAAAAGACATGTTTATTTCAAAAAATTATTTTAAAAATTGAGCGCATTGTACAATACTAATATGGGTATCAAATGAAAAAGAAAAATCCTTAGAATCTTAGAAAATTTAATGTTTTGGTGCAAAAGGACGAAGAGGTATTGAAAATGTCCTTTTAAAACTTTATCCTTGAATATCCTTGGAAATTTCCAATCCTTTTTTTTTAAATATACCTTCAGGACTAATATGTACACTACCACATCCTTGAATTTCGTCCTTCTTGCTTTATTAGTTTAAGATATAGGATATAGATAGTTTTAATATCATTAAGGATGCTGAAATCGTATTTATAGAACCATTTTTGCACTTAAAAATAAGAAACTGACCATATGATAAATGGTTTAAATACTTTAATTGTATTCTATAAATATTTAATTTTACATTTAGCACATACAGTGTAATCTGGGTGGAGTGAACTAATTAATGCAAGGCCAGTTCATAGAATCCAGATTGTTCACTATATCCAGATTGAGTTTTTCTGTTCACCATTACGTACTTACGAGTATACCTTATGATCAAAAAGGAACGGTAATTTGGAATTTATTTTCTCAACGTTGGGAATTGGTGTTCTGTCAAATTTTGACGCATATTGTAAGATTAGTATTCGATTGGCGTCTATACGAAGAAGTCGAAAAATTGTTGTGTGGCGATTTTTATAATGGATGAAGAATTGGAACAACACGCGTGCCAAAAATTTTGTGTTAAAAATTAACTTTCGTGTGCCGATTCGTTGAAAATGTAACAAAAGGCGTATGGTGAAGCGTGTATGTCGAAAACACGAGCATACGAATGGTATAAAAGGTTCAAAGGGGGCCGAGAGAGCCTAGAGCACGATGACATCAATGGACGGCCATCAACGTCTGTTACCGAAGAAAAAATCGAATCGGCGAAGCAAACCGTGTTGGAAAATCGTTGTGTATCGTTGTTGAGCATCTCATTTGGATCAGCCGAACACATTTTAACTGATATTTTGGGCATGAAACGCGTCGCTTCTCGGCTGGTGCCAAAAAGGCTGAATTTTATTTAAAAACAGCCTTGATTATTTCGGAATTTTTGGCCAATGTCGGAATTTCGACCAACGTCATCAGCCAAGCACCATACAGTCCAGACATAGCCCCGTGTGACTTTTTTCTATTTCCTAAACTCAAATTGCCATTGCGGGGAACGCGTTTTGAGACCATAGAAGCGATAAAGAGATTTCGCTGCGTAAGCTGAATGCCATACCTTTGGCGGCCTATAAAAAATGTATGGAAAATTGGATCAAACGTTGGCATACATTTATTGACGCAGGAGGAGAGTATTTTGAAGGGGATAATAAAGAAATTTATTAAAAATTGAAATTTTGACTTTCTTTTTTTAAATTCCCCTGTGGAACAAAACACTTTTGAAACCATTCTTTAAAAATGTCTGCTGTCATCCATGCATTTTTTGAATGTCGGTAGTCCACCGGAATGTTGAAAGATTTGAAAGAGCGTGGTTTGCCCAGTTGCGTTTGCGCATGCAAGAATTGTAACTCTGGCTTTTTCTAATTTCCTGCCTGGAGCCGTTTTTCTGCACTGGTTACTGGTTACAAGTTCTTTCGGGTAGCATCTTCAAAAATAGTCCACTCTCGTCCGCGTTGTAAATTTGGCTTTTATAAATTTGTACCTCACAAATCGTACTATTGAGCTTTTGTTTAAACGGTTCAGCCGGGCTATCTGAAGACAATTTCTCGCCGCACTCTTTTAAGGCCAGCGCCTGGTTTAGACAGTGTGTTTTTGTTTATTTTTTTTCAAGGAAGGAGTAGATTGGTTGTCAAAAACTCTTTTGGTATAAATGTTTTATTGTTTGAACATGTAAAAAAAATTTTTTTTTGTCCGCTGTGTTACAAAATGGCCGCCGTATCGCGGCGTGAAGTTGGGGTTCATTTTGCATGGTTCCCAGCGTGCAGTTCGCAAATCTCGTCAGATCTGAAAAAATCGAATGGCATTCTGTTAATAACTATCTGTAAACTGAACCTAAATTGAGTGAAAAGTAATGAAAATTCCAGAAATGGTGGCATAAGTCGGATGGTACTTTTTAGGTACGCTCACAATGAGCGTAATTTTTTTGTTTGTTTAACGATGTGCCTCAAAATGGTCCAGTTTACGCGAACCCATCTGAAGAGTTTGTGTGCCAATTTTTATTAAATTCGATTCATAAGTTTACGAGTAACGAGTTTAAAGTTTCGGTGGCGGAGGAGTTGTAGGCGGAGCGCGGAGCTTTGTTCCTGAATTTGGATGTGAAGGAGTTCGAGTAGAGACAAAATATTTTAGGACATAATTCCAAACATATTAAACTATCATATTCTGGAAAAAAAAAATTTTCAAAAATTTCAAATTTCTAAACCAGACGCTGGCCTTAACAGACGAATTCCACAGCGTGATTTAAATCCGGCTAGCCATCCACAACTGGTGTTAAAACCGCCTTCCTTTTCATTAATATCAGCATGTATAGTAATTTCTTTGCTTTTTCTTTTAACATATCTTCACTGACAGGAAAATTTTTCTGGCGCTGCCGCACAAACCAATTGTACAATGCCTTTTTTAAGAGTTGTTCTCTTCAACAGCCCGAAATTCTGGTTGGCAGTACCTTGAAGTTACTGAAGTAATTTATTTTAAATTGTGTTCACTCTAAAGAGATTCAGAATTGTTCACTCTATAGAGTACTCAATTTAAAAATTTTGATGTTCACTCTATCGGGGTGTTCGTAGCATCGGGGGTTCACTCCATCCAGATTACACTGTATTTGCAAACTGATTAGGTGAAGTTAGTGATGAACACGGAGAGCGCTTCCACCAAGACATTGCGGTAATTGAAAATCGCTTTCTGGGAAAAGATATGTACATATCGAGCCATGGTCGCCAAAATATCGTAAGCGAAATTTTTTCGAAAATTTTTTTTGATTGAAAATAAAAGTTTAACATCAGACGGATCTGTCTGCAAAATTACAAATCTCAGTAATGAATAACTCCCGAGAAAACGAGTCGTCAATTTTATCGTTTGAATTGTTTACTTATTTGCATGGTTGCAAAATTATCGTAAGCGCCACTATAAAAACAAGCAACTTCCAAGACGAACAGCTCCGCAAGTGATATGGAAATAACTAACTGTAATTTTTTATTTCTCCTTACACATTCTGTTTTGTGCGTGATTACAAAAGTCTTGTTAATTTTAGTAGAGAAAACATCCACGCAAATCATGGAATCTTTGGCTGCAAAGATGGTTTTAACCCTTTTGGGACAGCTTTTAACCCGGTTATGCAAAAAGTACAAAATTTCGCTATTAAACTATTTTAGACCTAAATAGGCTATTTTAAAGATTTGAAAAGCCTTCCTACAAAGTCCTGTGAGAAGTGCTTATAGCAACAATTGTCCATAGTGATAAATAACACAGGACAACAAATTTCGCCATTTCTGGTTTTGACATCAGTTCTAGGCTAATAAGGGGTTACTAAATTCGAATCCGCAAACCGTTTCTGAAACTTAGTTTGCGTTTTGGCAAAAAGTGGGCGCGTCATTTTTTTGAATTATCCTTAACTTCTCGACATTTCAGACCGTAAACCTATTAACATGATTTTTTTTTATGTTGTTGGAATTACAACATCTCATGGCTTCTTTTCTGATACTACTCATTTTTATGTGTTCTAAAAATCCGTGGTAATAGGGCTTCAAGGTCAGAAAATTTGGAATTTCAAGGTGTTTCTTTTGATGGCGAAAATAATACAGATTATTCGTTAATCAAGTAACGAGGTATATATACCATATCAAAAGGAGACACATTATTCAATACAACCGAGGGAACAGTTGTGGTGCACAACAAAAACATTCGCTTCGAAATAATACCAAAAATGTGCCAAATGTGTGGGATCTAAAAAGTATATGTGAAAAGGGGATAATAAACGAAAGGTATCATAAAGAAAACCTGGATATGAACTGAAATCAGCAAGTTCAAGATACCTTAGCAGAGACTGACATTGAAGACTAAAGAGAAAATAATTCAAAACAATTTTAAATACTTAGACTTTTTAATTTATTATTATTATTAAAGGATCTGTTGCCCCCTTCGTGGACCTATAGTTCGTCCGTAAGTCCAGTATCCGAGAGAAATTTTAATATGTTACATAAACCTCTGGAAACCCAGTTCGTACCTGGTACAATAAAGTCCCCCAGGTGTTTCTTTCGTTTGTGCATAAGTACAGGGAATTCTCCTAGTATATGCATTGCGGTTGCATTTTCCTGCAAGCAGAACCTACAGTATTCGTTTTTGCGAATTCCTAGTTTAGTTAGTTTAATCTACAATGCCCTGTGAGGATTTTTTTTTTGTTAAACACGAACAAACGCGCAGGGGATGACCCCTATTAATGCGAAGCATTGCGTTGGTTCAGGAAGGATATAAAGGTTAGGAGATGGGGTTATGAGTGAAGTGGTTATGGACTCTTGCCTTGAACCCATCAAGATCATAAGTGCTGGGGAAAATATCCGCAGGGAGACCGTTCCAGAACCGCGCTGTACGGGCCAGAAACGAACTTTCTCTGTAGTGCGTAGTGCGCTGGAACATCGTTTCGACGTGGAATGCATGGGCGCCAGTGTTCAAACGGGTTGCCCGGGGGAATACCCGGAGTGATGGCATCAAGCTGCTCATCTCCACTGAGCAATTACCGAAAAAGTATCGGTAAAATAACACCACACATGCCACGTTTCGACGATGCTCCAAGGAGTCAATAGAGCTGGATGCCCTACTGTCCCCTATACGTTTAATCGCACGGTTTTGCACCCGATCGAGGAGCTCCAAACGGGTTTTTGAAGCCCCCGTCCAGAGGTGCGAGTTAAACTCCATTTTAGGTCGGATATAGGTAGTGTAAATAATGCGGAGATCAGACGGAGTGAAATATTTTTTGCACCGCTTTAGGAAGCCGAGGCACTTGGCTGCTTCTTTCGACACGCCAAAGATATGATCGTTCCAACGAAGATCGTTCTTAATGGACATGCCCAGAACATCAAGAGCTGCCGATTCCGCAATACCCACACCACCCATAACCAGGGATGTGTTGGGAAGTGGGGAGACTCGTTTATGGGATAACAGGCAACATTGAGTCTTGCGGGGGTTAAAATCGACCCTGTTCGCTTGACCCCACTTGGAGATTGTTTGAAGGTCGCTATTAAGTGTGTCATTCATACGGCGCCGTTCTCTCTCAATCTCCACAGAGCTGGGACGCTTTGTGAAGGAGTATGAATGACAAATGGTGCTGTCATCCGCAAACGAGTAGATGGGATTCTTCGTCGACGACAATAGGTCGTTGATGAAGATCAGGAAAAGGGTTGGAGAAAGGACCGAACCCTGCGGCACTCCCGCGCTAAGGGAATGCTTTTCCGAGGCTATGCCGTCTATTACAACACGAATAGAGCGATCATGGAGGAAGCTCGTTATCCAACGAGAGAAGATACTACCGACACCATAGGCAATCAATTTTGACATGAGTGCTTTATGCCACACCCGGTCAAAAGCCTTGGAAATATCCAATGCAACAACCTTGCTTTCACCGAGGTTTAGAATTCTATGGTTCCATTTCTCGGTGAGGACCGCCATAAGGTCTCCCGTCGATCGCTGTCTTCGGAAGCCGTATTGGCGGTCACTTAGCAGTCTATTGTGCTCCAGATATTTCACAAGGTTGAAGTTTACAATGTTTTCCATTGCTTTGGAATGCACCGAGCAAATTGCTATAGGTCGGTAGTTCGCAAAGTCAGTAGTCTTGCCTTTTTTGGGAACTGGTTGAACATTTGCTACCTTCCAACATGTCGGATACCTGTAATAAACCTTAGATTATTCTTTGAAAAGCTCATGCATTCCTCGAATCTTTTCCTATTATACGTCCCGATAATCGCCTTGGAATGTTCTAGTCCTGGTTGTCCCAGTATTGATTCCTATTGATTATCTCGTGTTTCCTGGTTAGGACGGATAGAGCTCCACAGCAATGGGGATAGTACCGACCTCCGTCCCCGCCCATGTGGGCAACTCCGGGGGGTACTTTTTCGTTTACTTTGGATTGTTAAATTTTTCTTTTAAGCTGAAATGTAATTTGAAGTTGAAATGGTATTTGGCATTATTATTACTTTCTATACTTCTTTTTTGGGTTAGATTTACCCAATCTTTTCTACTGTTTTTTAGTGCTTTTACAATATTTCACAATTTCTAATAACTTTTGCGACTATATTATTATAAACAAGACAAGAAACCAAATTAAAAGGCAAGCCAACGTCAAACATTTTTTATCGTAAGCGCCACAGCTTGTGCATGCTTCAGAATTTTCGCGGTAGCAAAATTATCGTAAGCGCCATTAAATACGCTCCTGTTTTGCGAATCAAATTTTTTTATCGGTATTCCAAAAATAACTTTAAACCAATAATTCATGCACAAAATGGAAGCATTTAATAACATAATATAAAAGGAAAACACAAAAAACCTTCTTCTGTAAAATTACGAATTTGGCGCTTACGATATTTTGGCGACTATGGCTCGATATGTGTCACATACTTTCCGAGTATTGTTGGTCGCTGTGCCGTGACACCTATCAAAAACACAAACATCAAAGTAAACGCATTCATTTTTCTTAAACAATTTGTTTTAAAAAAAATAATTTATAAAATTTATTTTAAATGCATTTTAAATGACTTTTGTTAATTTTTTTCAATAAATTGTGAGCACTAGTATTCACAGTAAGTACGTATCCTCATGCATTCATCTTGCTACTCTTGGATGAGGTTTATTGAAGAAAACTCAATTTTTAAGTTTTCAGTGTCTTGTGAAAAGAAATCCTTAGGTTCAAAGGCAATTTTGAAATTGCAGAATTAGTGTATTTAGCCTCTAGATTTAGGAGCATAACGATTTATATTAACCCTTTAATTATATTAACCCTTTAATTAACCCTCTAACGTCCAAGACCGCCTATAGGCGGGCAATAGCAAAACTAAAAAAAAAACAATAGAATTAAGCACCGTTATGTTCCAATTTTTATCAAACATGTTTAACCCTCCATTACTATCGTCTATTTCATAACGCCATTACTAACCAAGGGTGTAATCCACCCACAACTTTTGATTATCCGTTTTACTTATCCATTGAGGTAAAATAAACAAAAACCAAATTTTTTCATAATCACAGCATCAAAACATTTAAAAGAAAAAATAAATTGCATAATTTTGTTAATTCATTTTTTTAATAAAAACATTTGTTTATGTACACTTCATTTAAAAAAAAAAAGACAGATGAAATAAAAAGTAGCATTGGAAATGCATAATATTCAAGATATGCTTCTTGGGCTTAGTGATTCAGAAAGCTGAAAAAATAAGTAATAAATAATTATTTAATAATTTTTTTCGGACCGAGGTAAAATTTTGCGTAAAAACTCAAACAAAAATCAACAATATACCTGCTACTTTTTAAGGTTACACCGTGCGACAAAAATCAAAAAATTTCCAAACACACAAAAAATCGATATACTTGCGAAACTAGGGGCGAAATGTACTTTGAAATTTCAAGGACATGTTTATTTCAAGGAATTATTTCAAAAATTGAGCGCATTGTAGAATAACAATATGGGTATCAAATGAAACAGAAAAATCCTTAGAATCTTAGAAAATTTAATATTTTGGTGCAAAAGGACAAATAGGTATTAAAAATGTCCTTTTGAAACTTTATCCTTGAATATCCTTGGAAATTTCCAAAAACTATTGGAAAAAAAATTGAAAAAAATATATCTTAAGGAATAATATGTACACTACTACATCCTGGAATTTCGTCCTTCTAACTTTATCAGTTTAAGATATAACAAATTTAATGTTATAAAAATTTTTTAGTTATCCTAGAGCATAATTTTTAAGGATTTTCTACTAAGTAAATGTTCTATACGTTATTAAAAAAATTATCGCCAAAAAGTGAATACAAATATGTAAATGTAATTTAAAAAAAATAAAACTTCATTACTAACAATCGGTGTTAAGCATCCAGCAATTTTATAACGCCACTACTATCGTAGGGTGTAACACACCCAGTGACTTTTAAAAAAAATTGTATAAAAGCATCAGCTTTATTTATGCAACTGCAATGTACTCCTTCCGAAATATGCAAATGTGGATTACATTATAACTTTATGTTGGTTTTGGTTAAAAAATCTATATTTTACTAAGAAATTAAACTCACAGGGTGGATTCCACCCAGACGATAGTAATGGAGGGTTAAAAAATCTGTAATGTAGCTTAAGCTTTTGATTTGAAACCGTTACTTTCTTCCTGTGCGAAGTTATTTTCAGTTTAATTCAAAATTTCGTGTAACTCGCGCAGCGCGGAGTGAAAGTGAAAACAGTGAAATTCAAAAAATTAAAAATAAAAACTTTTGTTGATCAGACGGAATTAAAAAAAATATTGGTAAGTAGCAAATAATATATATTTTCATATTGTTTTGTTAGTTTTTAAATATTTGTAATACAGTGAGTAATATACGGACCTGAGTGAAGACCGCCTGTAGGCGGGCATTCGCGGTGCGTAGATATTTCTTTCGTACTTCGACTCGTTTTATTGTGTATGCTAAACATTAGCAATAAAACGGATTTTCGTCATTTTTCATTCAAGAAATGGAAAGTATAAGGCGCAAAATGTCTGCATTGAACGATGAAGACATTGAAAGGGTCATGAATTCCATAACTGATGAGGAACTAAGCACAGACGAAGATGGAATCAGCGATGATTTTGACGATGACTCTGTTCGCGATCCAAATTACGTGCTATCATTGGAAGATGAGGCACAAATTGATGAGTATGTGGGGGAAATGGTTCGAGCTCATTCAGCGGATTTTGTTTCAAAAGCCATTGATTTATCGCTAAACATGAGCAACTTAAGTGAAGTCGATGGGATTGCAAAATCTGCATCGCCATCACTAGTGCAGTTATGTGATGCTTCACCTAGTACTGGTACTGATAACCAAACATCACAAATTGCGCGGCCTGAAGCTGAAATTCGTAAAGAATCGCGAAAGGCACGACAGTCGAGGCGACCACGATCACCATTACCTGAGCATGATGATACTGGACCAGAATCAATTCCAAATAATGGTGGCTTTACTGGCTCCGGTAAATGAAACTGTGTTTAAAAAAAGTAATTCTAATGTGCTTTTTTTAGGGTTAGCTGATTTGAAGCATGACAACACTGTATTAAAAAAAATCACTTGGAAGAACAAGGATATGCAGCTCCACAAAAATCAAGTTGTGTTTCGAGGGAATAACAAATTGCCAAACAACTTTGATTTGTTGCAAACACCATTCCAATGCTTTTCATATTTTTTACAAGCGAGCTTTATACTTTACTAGCAGAACAGACAAATCTTCGAGCACACCAAGAAGACGTCAACACAAAGTTCGTTACAAATGTCGGAGAAATGCGTAAGTACCCAGCAAGGCACGTACTGGTTATGTCACCGGTAACATGACCGGTACGCGTAAGCGAGGTTTCCGTTACAGCTCCTAGTGGCATTCTTAAGGCGATGGGAAAAAAGTCACCGAAACTCATGTATACCTGTGAGCTTCCATCCCGTTCGCCCTCATGTAGTATGTAGAAATATGGTCCATATAGTTTTCTCGCTCACTCTTCCGTCACACGTACCAATTACAGTATCGGAAAGCGTAACGAAATATCAGTTACCGTACCAGTGACAGTACCAGGTACAGTATCGGAATGCGTAACGGAGATACCGGCCACAGTATCGGTTACAGTACCCGTTACAGTGCAGGTTAAGGTACAGGTTACAGTACCGGTTACATATATTAGAATAAATAAACGTTTACTTTGGATTAAAAAATTCTTTTTTTAATAAATTTTTTTCCGATATAATAGAAATCATACAAAAAGATAATAATACAAAACTAACAAAAATAAACCAACAAAAAATTAAAAAGTAATTCATAAAAATTAATTAATTAACAAAATTAACTCAACAAAACATTAATTCAGGTGTAATTCATAAAAAATCATAAAACAATACAAAAATAAATAAATTAACAAACAAACAAAAAATTAATATGTTAATTATGGGATTGGGGTTAATTATGGTGGCGGCACTTCCGCCTTCTCCCTGCGTCGTTTTTCTATTGTGCGCCCTTTCCACCGCCTTTTTAACTGCCGCCTCGAACTGGATTCTGCCTAAACTTTTAAATATATCTAAATTGAAACAAAACAAAAATTAGATATATAATTTGGAACTTCGTTAAAAAACAAACTCACCGAATAATACCTCTATCAGTATTAATTTTTGCAGGGTTTTTTCTCCCACCTGCCCTCCCAATTGTAAAAAACCAGTAATTCATCCCCAAAAACATTTTTAAAAACTGGCTTAAGGTCATTGGAAAGACCCTTGAGCCTGCGAATGAACGAAACCTGAAACGAAAAAATATCAAATGCTTCAAAATATTGCATATTGTTGCCAAAAGTGATGGGACAAGTGAAGGGATCTTAAAAATGGGGTATGCAGCAAGAATATATGTAATATATTACATATTACTTTTTAAGTAATATATTGGTATATACTGGTTCAACTTGGTTCTAATATATTACTTTGGATTCCAAGCAATATGTAATATAACGACATTACTTTCAGAAGCCAGTAATATGTAATATTAATATGATACATTTTAAAGTAATATGTCCCCACACTTGTTGCCAGTACCATTGATGATGCAAAATCGGCTTGCTGCAACTTTCCCTCCACTTCCATTACGGCATCAACAGCAGTGAGTGGGAGCAGAGCTTCGATTTGCGCCTCTGTCTCGTCCACCGCTTCCCCCGTGATTCGCATTAGGCTGCGTTGCATATGGTGAATGCCAACCTTGACTTCCCGCACCTGTTTGTTCTGTGCCATGAACTCTGGCTTCTCTACCATCTGTAACAAAGTGGAATGTATTGTTACGAAAATGACTTCTCTAAGTTCGTATACTGGATTGTGCTTGAAAATAAAACAACTTCACTTATTCAGCGCAAACGCAGTCAAAAATCAACAATCACTTTATTTACAAATTTACACTTGTTACTACTTTACGCTACTACTATTGCATGTTTCCCCTTTGCTTGCTCAACACAGACTCGATCCCTTGCGCTGCACACTGCTGCTTTTATACCAGTTTTCTTATCGCGCCGAAGTTTATTGCAACTTCCAATTGGAAAACGCTCGACCATTCTCGCACAGCCCATTCCTTCGCGAACCATACTTGCCATATCGGACTATACCAAGCGAATTATACCAAATTTGCCGTACTTCAAAGTGCATGCCTAAAAGTATGCTTGGAAAAGCATTCGTGCATAGAAAAGCGTTCAGCACAGTGCCTCATCGCTACACTGCCCACCACTGAGACTTGTTCGTCCCGAACAAGTACCGAGGCTCCGCCGGAGTAAGACGCCAAGCGCTACAAATGGACTACTTTCAGCCTAGCGTTTCTGTTGCAGCAGCGTTGAACTCTGTACACCACGTCATTAATCTTTGTCACGACTTTGTACGGTCCTTCCCATGATGTTTGAACTTCTGGAGACAAACCTTCCTTCCGCTGCGGGTTGTTGAGCATTACCAGATCGCCTTCTTGGAACCCTTGTGGGTTAGCCCGTAGACCATAGCTCGCTATTAACCTTTTTCCGACTAGTTGAGTGCGGCTCCGCGATCTTCTCCTCGGCCCTTTCGCAGCCGAACACCGATCACAGCCTCTGATCCACTCAGCGACAGACTCCTGGCATCCTATCCAATAGAACCGCCTTCTTATCTTGGCGACAGCAGCCATCCTTCAGACGTAGACTTTGCCACTGTGCCCAGTAAGCCTTCGCGATCGGGCTCTCACCAGCCATCTCCTGCCAGTCCGGCCGTACTCTCCGCGCTCTGCCTTTGATTATTTTTGCGAGATCCCTATCCTCGCGCTGGTCCTTCTGTAGCCTTTCCGCAAGCCAATCTTCCTCTTGTAAAACTCTTACCGACCGAACATCCACAATCTCTCCCTTGTTTTCGGCTTGCGAATCATGCCTGCGCTCGGTTTTGCAAGAATGGTGCGGCAGAGCGTCAGCACATCTTGGCGACGTCTGCTGTTCAGAACGCTTCTCTCGCAGATGGCAGTCTCGTGATATGTGGCCTTGCTTGCCACATCGCCAGCAACTGACTCTAGATGACATTGCCCGCAGCCTCGCTGGTGCCTCTGAGCTCACTGTCCGGCTTTGCGTGACTTCCCCTCCAGGCCGCCTCATAGGTCAAAGCGCTTGTCACCGTCTCACGGAATGTCGGCTTCATCATCATCAATGTACTGCGACGTGTCTCCGGGTCATGAAGACCTTCAATAAACGCCTCAATCTTCATCCTCTCGAGATAATCAGCACCGAAATTCGCGTAGCACAACTGTCTGCTGCATATGTCTGCAGCGCCTCGCTGGCTCTTTGCCTGCGGTTCTTCAGCTCACAGTAATACAGCGTTTTGTTGTGCTCGTCACTGTATTTGCCGCCAGCGCCTTTATGACGCTCTCGTAATCACCTCTAAAACCTTCCGGAACTATCTTTATTACCTCAGCCGCAGGACCTCTTAGAGCCAGTATCAGTCTCCGACCTTTCCTAACATCGGTCCACTGACTCTCCAAAGCAGCCATATCGAACTGTAGTTTGAATGTGTCGAACGACGTAGTACCATCATAAGTAGGCACTTCTATGGCAAAACTTTCCTCAACTGGCTGCACCCTTGCTCGTAGCTGTACCTCTCTAAGCCGCTCTTCGATTTTTCTGTTCACCGAATCCTCCAGGCTGTCAACTCGTTTGTTTAAATGTTCTACTCGCGTCTCCAGGTGCTCGACGTTCACATTAATCCTGTCTGAAATTTCTTCCACTTTCTGCTCCAGGCGCGCAGAGTTTTCCTGAAGCTTGCTGGACAACTCGCGATTCGCATTTTCAAATTTTTCCGCATTTTCCTGGAGTTTGGTTTCCATTCGCTCTGCTACCTCTCGGTTCGCCGAAATTTCCTGATTCGTGGTTTCCAGTTTCGCTGCCATTTCTCGATTCGTAGTTTCTAGTTTCGCTGCCATTTCTCGATTCGTAGTTTCTAGTTTCGCTGCCATTTGCGCCGACATTTCGCGATTTTCATTTTCCATTTTGGCTGCCATTTCACGGTTGGAAGTCTCGAACATACCTTCAAGTGCAACCATTAGCTGACTCATGTCCAATGCTTGTAGTGGCGCAGCCGCTGCAGCCGTACTTTGCAGCGACGCAGCACCAGCAGGCGATTCCTTCACCTTGGCCGACGCCTCTTGCTCCTGCGTTCCGAACTCGTGTGCAGCCCAATCGATGCCTCGTGATTCACACGCCTCTCGCAAGCGCAGCTGCAACTCCACCTTTCCGCCAGCAGTCGGCAAATTCCAGGCAGCCAGCTCCTTCTTCAGCTGGTCCACCTTCAGCAGCTCGAATTTAACCATGTCTGCGTTTTTATAATTTTATTTATTTATTTATTTTTTTTGTTTATTTTCAGTAGCACAATCCCACTTCTGACACCAAAAGTGTACTGGATTGTGCTTGAAAATAAAACAACTTCACTTATTCAGCGCAAACGCAGTCAAAAATCAACAATCACTTTATTTACAAATTTACACTTGTTACTACTTTACGCTACTAATATTGCATGTTTCCCCTTTGCTTGCTCAACACAGACTCGACCCCTTGCGCTGCACACTGCTGCTTTTATACCAGTTTTCTTATCGCGCCGAAGTTTATTGCAACTTCCAATTGGAAAACGCTCGACCATTCTCGCACAGCCCATTCCTTCGCGAACCATCCTTGCCATATCGGATTATACCAAGCGAATTATACCAAATTTGCCGTACTTCAAAGTGCATGCCTAAAAGTATGCTTGGAAAAGCATTCGTGCATAGAAAAGCATTCAGCACAGTGCCTCATCGCTACAGTATTAAGGTGTTATATTAGACTGGACTTAGTGCACGATTTTTCGATTTCGATGCTCCGCAACCTCTCATTTTATGCGGTTTGGTGAAAAAGTGCATGAGCCAAAAAATTTTGGGGCTAGGGTTGGGCTAAATGGCGTCGCATCGAGGTCAAAGTTCACAAAAAAGCTGGGAAATTAGACACATTGCTCAACAGCTGGTCAGAAGTTACTCTGAGAGGGTTAAAATATATGAATGACCCCCACTATTTTTCTCTACTGAACATTTCTTTCAAACATATTTATACCCTATCTCCAACCCTTGACGGGGCTCCCATACAAAATGGTCATTTTTATAAAATAGGCTCCCACTGCTCCCAGGTTGCCCCCAGACGTGTCAAATGTATGACCGACATCCATTTATTTTCCCTTCCGAATGTTTCTTCTAAACATACCTACCCGCTATCTCCAAGTCTTAAGGGGGCTGCCATACAAAATTGACCATTTTCTATGCCATTGGCTCCCCACTTGTAGATTTAGTAGTTAAGGGGGAAAGCCACTGTGACGGGTCAAAAAATTAGTGATTTTAAACATTTTTTTTGACCGAGTAAATATAGGAATTTTTGGATCGGGTTTTTTTATTTTATTAAGCAGACATCTAATAATATTTCCACAAATTTTTATTAAAAAATATTAAATAGTTTAAACGATAGAGATGATCCCGTAGCGCTTGAAAAAAAATTCCCCCTCCATGGCGGCATCGATTTCTCAAAAACCCGTACTCAGAAAAAATAAAATAAAATTTTATTGTAATCTGTATGAATGTAGCTATCTTTGTACGTAGCCGTTTTTTTTATTTTGATTTTTCACAAAATGGCGACCGATTGAAAATATTTCCATGTTTTCGACCTTGTTTTTTTGGTTTTGAGACAGTTTAAAAATAGTAAAAAACAAAATTTTCCAAATCGGCTACGCTTAACCTTAACCACTACTAAGACGAACAAAACAAAAAAAAAATTAGAAATCGGTTCATAATTGTTCGAGTTATTGATGCCGCCAGTTCAAAAAAAGTCGTTTCGAGAAAAACGCGTTTAAAGTTTTGAGTCCTACTTGCAGTCGGCCTACTTGCTCTCACTAAAATCGTTTTAACTTAGTCAATTTTTGAAATTATGACTTGAAATTTTGTATACATATTTGTGAATATATAAGCTTTGATTTAAAACAAAAAAAAAATCATGCGCAGGGAGTCGAGTCTGTGTTGAGCAAGCAAAGGGAAAACATGCAATAGTAGTAGCGTAAAGTAGTAACAAGTGTAAATTTGTAAATAAAGCGATTGTTGGTTTTTGACTGCGTTTGCGCTGAGTATTTGAAGTTGTTTTATTTTCAAGCACAATCCAGTATACGAACTTAGAGAAATCATTTTCGTAACAATACATTTGTTATATATTTTGTATTATTTAACTTTGAACGTTATTACAGACATAAAAGGCATCCTTGAAAAGATTTTAAAAAATCAGCAACGCTTGGAGCAAAAAGTGGATCGACTCGAAACGTTGCTGGTTGAAAATGTGAGTGTAATTTTTTTAATCATGTTTCTCTATATAACACTAGACTGGATTTAGTGTTGTATGGAGATTCTTAATAATGGGTTCTCGATGCTCCGCAACCTCTCATTTTATGCGGTTTGGTGAAAAAGTGCGTGAGCCAAAAAAATTTTGGGGCTAGGATGCGGCTAAATGGCGTCGCATCGAGGACAAAGTTCACAAAAAAGCTGGGAAACTAGACAAATTGCTCCACAGCTGGTCAGAAGTTGCTCTGAGAAAGTTAAAATATATGAATGATCCCCACTAGTTTTCTCTACTGAACATTTCTTTCAAACATATTTATACCCTCTGGTGGTGAATTTCTGAACCTTAATTAATTTTGTATTTTTTGTACTCAAGAATGTTGGTGATCGCTGAATAAATCATTTAAATCGGTTCAGTATTTTCCGAGTTACGATGTTTTCCCGCTTACTTAAGGGGGAAAGCCACTGTGACGGGTAAAAAAAAGCTTTGTTTTAAATCAAAGCTTATATATTCACAAATATGTGTACAAAATTTCAAGTCATAATTTCAAAAATTGACTAAGTTACAACGATTTTAGTGAGAGCAAGTAGGCCGACTGCAAGTAGGACTCAAAACTTTAAACGCGTTTTTCTCGAACGACTTTTTTTGAACTGGCGGCATCAATAACTCGAACAATTATGAACCGATTTCTAATTTTTTTTTTTGTTTTGTTCGTCTTAGTAGCGGTTAAGGTTAAGCGTACCCGATTTGGAAAATTTTGTTTTTTACTATTTTTTAAACTGTCTCAAAACCAAAAAAACAAGGTCGAAAACATGGAAATATTTTCAATCGGTCGCCATTTTGTGAAAAATCAAAATTAAAAAAAACGGCTACGTACAAAGATAGCTACATTCATACAGATTACAATAAAATTTTATTTTTTTTTTCTGAGTACGGGTTTTTGAGAAATCGATGCCGCCATGGAGGGGGAATTTTTTTTCAAGCGCTACGGGATCATCTCTATCGTTTAAACTATTTAATATTTTTTAATAAAAATTTGTGGAAATATTATTAGATGTCTGCTTAATAAAATAAAAAAAAACCCGATCCAAAAATTCCTATATTTACTCGGTCAAAAAAAATGTTTAAAATCACTAATTTTTTGACCCGTCACAGTGGCTTTCCCCCTTAAAGAATTGTTAACGCGTATCTTTTTAGTTTGGCGGAGCGCGTCCGCATTTATTGTAAGTCCGACTTAAACTGATTTAGCGCTAAATTACCTGTGCAGCAAGTGCATAAGCCCGCTAGCGTGGGAAAGTGCCGACGTAAGCAGAATACACACTCGGTGCGCGGAGATGAGAGTGCGATTGAAGGCCGCCGTATGCATATAACGCAGTATCGGCTTACTTCAATGTTCAAGGTTGTGTGAACGCTTGAACGAGGCGAACTCCCATCACAACACAGGATCCAAAATTTGGCAAGTTGGGGGGGCTTCTTCATAGCCAAGATTACTCTTAGAGGTTTTCCATTGCCTGCTGAGGACAGCCGCCGAAAGAAAAGTTGCTTTTTCTGTATTCGGTGTTTAGCAGCAACTGGATTCGAATGCGAGGTCGAACTCGTACCAATTTTAATATTTTATTATTATTATTATTGTTATTATTATTACTGTATTATTATATTCAGCAATATGAATAGAAAAACCTTTAGCAATTGCATGAGCAAAGAAAAAAGGCTTTTCTATGCAGTGCTGAAAAGTATAGGAAGCTTAGTGAATTTTATTTTTTAAATCCC
This sequence comes from Melieria picta, assembly GCA_964056695.1. Taxonomy (NCBI): domain Eukaryota; kingdom Metazoa; phylum Arthropoda; class Insecta; order Diptera; family Ulidiidae; genus Melieria; species Melieria picta. The sequence goes on along the minus strand of OZ057401.1, from coordinate 3,973,023 downwards.
TTTTTTATATATTTTTTCAGATGTTTTTAAGGCGAATGGGCGGTCCGCGTTTGAAGGCGGAGTGAAAAAATTTGTGGAGCGGTCGAGGAACAGACAGAAGCAAAAAAAGTTCAAGGCCATTCGGCCGTAATTTTGAAATAAATGTAAATAATTTTTTTTTTACTGAATGACTGAACTGATTTTTGTTATGTTTTGTTTTTTTTTTTAATGATTTACTGAACTGATTTTTGTTATGTTTTGTTTGTTTTTAATAAATCCAAATAAACCCATCGCAACACCTCCCTTTTTTAAGAAAAAAAATCTTTAACATATAATTGAAGATTTTTCTTTCTTTCTTTTTTTTTTTGTTTTTTTTTTTTTTTACATCTTTTGTTTATTATTCTTTCAATTTCTTCTTAGTGTATATTTTTATTCTATTTTTATGAACTTTTACCGTTTTTCCGTTTTCGTCCGTTATTATTATACAGTACATTCCGTTTAGCTGCATTCACCTTCGATGCACATGATTTGGGGCTCTTAAGCGAAAAATGCAGCTAAGCGGAATATCTAGAAAAGTTTTTGAAAACAGCAAAATTTTTTTAAAGTAGATCCTTGGCGCACCTATATAACTATATCAAAATATATATTATATATATATTATATCAATATTGATATACAGTACATTCCGTTTAGCTGCATTCACCTTCGATGCACATGATTTGGGGCACTTAAGCGAAAAGTGCAGCTAAGCGGAATATCTAGAAAAGTTTTTGGAAACAGCAAAATTTTTTTTAAAGTAGATCCTTGGCGCTCCTATATAAAAATATCAAAATATATATTATATATATATATATTATATATATATACAGTTACTCACAAAATTGAGTATACACTGTGATATTAAGAAGAAAAAGCTACATTTGGCGACAGTTGGGCTTTTTACCTTAAAATTTGTAATGCATATTAATAGATACTAATGTTACAAGGCCACATCCAACATAAATTCATCAACATTACAAGCGGAATACAAAGATATTACTTTAAACGTTAAAATATACCTATTTTAATAGCACAAAATTGAATATACACTTGCACAACTTTAGATTACGTCGCCGTTTTTTTCACAACATTGCCATTGAAATGGATATAAACAAATTACGAGGTGTTTTTCAAGTGTTCAAAAAGCTTCTCAGTTTTTTATGTGCGTTATTTGTGCAATGGCAGGCCCAAGGAAGGAAACTTCAATACAAATAAGAGAGCTGGTTATAAAATTGTGCTGCGAAGGTAAATCTTACCGGCAAATTGGCAAAAATATTAGCAGACCTCATTGCACAGTGCAAAAAATTATAAACAAATGGAGATACGAAGGTACATTACAAAATTCAAAGGGTAGAGGCAGAAAAAATTATTGTCAGCTTACGATGAGCGCAATATAGTGCGAAAAGTGCAAATAAACCCGAAAATAAGTGTACCCAAACTGACCGCAGAGGTGTCTAAGACAATCAATAAACCGATATCCGTTGAAACAGTTCGTCGTGTGCTGCGAAAGAACAATCTGCATGGACGTATAGCTCGGAAAAAGCCTTATATTTCTGGGGTAAATAAAAAGAAGCGTTTGGAATTTGCAAGAGCTCACCTCAATAAGCCTCAAAGCTTCTGGCAGAGTGTTATGTTTAGCGACGAGACGAAGGTTAATCTTTGGGGCTCAGACGGGAAGCAAATTGTTTGGAGAAAGCCTAATACTGAGCTTAGAAGTAAGAATTTAGTGACTACGGTAAAACACGGTGGTGGCTCAGTTATGTTGTGGGGACCTATGGCGTCTTCTGTCGGAACCATTGAGTTTATTGAAACGAAAACGAACAAAGAGGTTTATTTTAATATCCTTAGACGCAATTTACGCTCAAGTTTGCAAAAACTCAATCTTCCGCCAGTGTTTTGGTTCCAACAGGATAACGATCCTAAACACACTGCACATATAGTGAGAGAATGGCTCCTGTATAATTCTCCCAAGCAACTCAAGACACCACCGCAATCATCAGACATGAACCCAATCGAGCATTTATGGGGTGAAATCAAATCAAAGCTTAAAACTGTTAGTTCACGAAACAAAACTGACTTACAAAGGCAGATAAGGAAGATATGGGATGAAATACCAGCAGCTTTTACAAAAACTTTGGTGGATTCGATGCCTCGACGAATGCGAACAGTAATTGATGCAAAGGGCGGCCCTACAGCATATTAAATCGTAACTTTTTTTTTTTACATAATAAACTTAATTGCAATGAAATGTATACCTAATTTAGTGACATTATTATAGGTTTATTTTAATGTTTTATGTAATATCTTTGAATTCTGTTTGCAATGTTGATAAATTTATGTTGGTTATGACTTTGTAACATTAGTATCTATAACTATGCATTAAACATTTTGAATTGAAACACTTAGTTGGGGCTAAATGTGCTTTTTTCTTTCAAAATCGGAGTGTATACTCAATTGTGTGAGTAACTGTATATTATATCAATATTGATATATTATATATATCAAAATTTTGCATGAACGAATCTATTGAATTCTTGAAAAGATTACACCAGTGTAAGACTGAACAAATTTTTATTAGCAAATTAACCGCTATCTTATAGATAATAATAAGATAAGATAATATGTATGTATACACTGGATATAATGAAAATATTTATATACATATTCTTAGGTTAGGTTAAAGTGGCTGTCTTGGCGTGGGACTTGCCGAGAGACACACTTAGGCCACGGAATGGGCCCGTTGTGATACCACAAATTGAAAGGTCTGTCTTACTGCAAGTCGAGAAGCCTATACAAGCCATTTCGAGGAGTGAATGAACTCAAGCAAGTCATATTCTTACTGATATGCTTTTATGTAAAATAATCGGTAATTTTACGCTGCGAATATTTCTTTTTTGACAATTTCACAACTATTGCCTCCATTTCGAAAATGTGGAAATTTGTTTCGATACTATTTTCCAAAAAAACTTTTCGAAATTTTCAAGTGCTGCTAAACGAAGTATTTTTCATACAAATCAAAGAAAACTTGCTCAAAAACAGGGCTGTTAAACGGAATAGTGCAGCTAAGTGAAATGCAGCTAAATGTGAAATTTTCAAAGAAAATTCGGTTTACGAAGTAGTATTTGGGCCAAATAATGCAGCTAAGCAGAAAATGCACCTAAGCGAATAGGCTGCTAAACGAAATGTATTGTATTATGTTTGTCGTCTAAATTTTTTACCTTAAATGGGCCCATGTAAATACCATACTATCTAATTTATGTCTAGCTTCGTTCCGTATTAAAACTAAGTCTCCTATGTTTACTTTACTGTCGTTAGATGTTTTGTCATAGTATGTTTTTTGTTTTAATTTCGCTGTTTCACGTAGTTCCTTTGCTTTTTGTTGGACTACTTGTAATCGAAATTTTATCTCTTTATCGTAGTCGTCAATGTTGTATAATGGGTCTATTGTGTTAGTGTCTTTAAAATGTAATTCTGGCGGAATTTTTCCAAATATTAACTCAAATGGACAGTAACCATGAGTTGTTGAGGGAGTCGTATTATAACAATACGTGAAATATGTTAACCACGAGTCCCAGTCTGATTTGTCCTGGTATATATATGTCCTTAAGTACTCATTAAAAGTGCGGTGGGATCGCTCAATGGTACCAAGTGTTTCGTGGTGGTATGCTGTTGAGGTAGCTTTATCGACATTTAATAGTTTGCATATATTTGCTAATACCTGATTTACATACTCAGTTCCTAAGTCAGTAAGTAGTTTTCCCATTAGACCATATGTCAATATGAATCCTTCTACTATGGCTCTTGCTACCGAATTAGCTAACTTGTTTGCAATTGGTATTGCGACTAAGTATTTAGTCAAGTCGCAAATAATGGTTATTGCATACTCATTACCATTGTTTGATTTTGGTAGAGGTCCTATAGTGTCGATTAAGACTATGTCGAATGCCTTTGCAGGTGTTGGTGTAAGAACCATTGGTGCTTTCTGTTTTGGTTTGTGTTTATTCTTTTGACATTGTTCACATGCCTTTACATAACGAGAGATATCTCTCGTCATGTTTTTCCAATAATATTTCAATTGGATTTTCTTTACTAATCTGGTGATTCCAGGGTGGCCACCCAAGGTTGGATTATCATGATATAGTTTAATAATTCTCTGTTTTTCCTCGTCTTTTAACACACGAGTTAACTCTGGTATATTGTGTTTTATTCTTTATAATCGAAAATTTTCCAAGGCTGAAATGCAATTTTGCTTTTTTTTATATTCTTGGCTATTTATAGCCTCGTACACGTTGATGTCAGTTGGTTCGTTGATTTGCGCGTTATTCGGTTTTAATTTGCTATTTAGTGTTTTCGTTTGTTGTCTAGTCATTACTTTAAAAAGATTGTTGTTTTTCGTTAAAGTTTTAATGTCAGCGAACTCAATTCGTGAAAGGGCGTCGGCGGCGTAGTTTTCCTTGCCCCTGATATACTCGACGCTAAAATCATATTCCTCCAAATCTAATCTCATTCTGGTAAGTTTTGATGACGGGTTTTTCATCGAGAACAAATACGTTAGAGGTCGGTGGTCACTTCTGATAAGAAATTTTTTACCAAAGATGTATGCCCTGAAATACTGTATTGCCCAGTGGATTGCAGCGAGTTCTTGTTCTATGGTTGATTTGTTACTTTCTCCTTTAGTAAAGGATCTTGATGCATATGCAATAGGCATCTGGAAGCCATTGTGTTCTTGGCTTAAAACTGCGCCACATGCATATTTACTTGCATCAGTTGTTATGCAAAATTCTTTACTAAAGTCTGGATATTGTAAGATTTTTGGGCTCAATAATTGATTCTTGAGGTATTCGAAAGCCTTTGGCACTGTTCGGTCCATTCAAATTGAACATTTTTTCTACTCAATCTTGTTAGATGCCTTGATGATTCAGCGAAGTGGGGTATAAACCTTCTATAATAGTTGCAAAAGGCTACGAAGCGTTTAGCTTCATCACCGTTTTTAGGCGTTGGGTAGCTTTCAATTATTGCGAATTTGCTTTCATCAGGCAATATGTCTTTGTCTGTGCATTTGTGACCTAAGAATGTTACTTCTTGGCGAAAGAATGTGCATTTATCTGGGTGTAATTTAAGGTTATGCTTTCTACAAGTTTCAAAAACATCTGTTAAATTTTTTATCATGTGCTTTGTTGAGCAACCAATGACGACTAAATCGTCCATGTATAGGAATGCTTGGGCTGGACTAAGCCCGGAGAAGGCGAGTGACATCATTCGTTGGAATGAGTTTGGAGCTATTTTTATTCCATATGGTAATCGGTTGAAGCGAAATTAACCTTTTTCAGTTGAAAATGAGGTTATGTCTCTAGAATTTTCTTCTAGTTCTATCTGATGAAACCCGGATACTAAATCTAAGCAAGAAAAAAATTTAGCTCTTCCTAACTGATCCAAAATGTCGTCTATTGTTGGTAGGGGGAATTTGTCTGCTATGAGTTTTTTATTTATACCTCTATAGTCAACTACGAGCCTCCATCTTTTTTTTGTAGTTCCTGGTAATGATTTTTTTGGCACTAGTAATATTGGGCTGTTGTACTCAGACGCTGATGGTTCTATTATACCGTCTTTTAGTAATTTATCGACTTGTCTATTTACTTCTTCTTTATGACTGTGTGGTATTCTATAATTTTTAATGTATACAGGTTGAGTATCTTTTAAGCGGAGTTTTTGTTTATAAAAGTTATTAGTAGAGATTGGTTCGGTTTCCAATGCGAACACATCAAGGTATTGAGAGCAAAGCTTTTGAAGTTCTTTTTCGGCGAATTTTGGAAAATTCTTCTTTAGTTTATTATATTTTTCATTATTATTGTTATCATTATCTGTACTTGCAAAAATTTCATAGTCGTTTAGACTTTCTGTTTTTACTTGAAGTTTGTTTATTAAAACGTTGTTGTTAGTAGTGTTGATAATTTTAATGAAAGGGTTTGTTTTTGATGTGATAGTGTTCGCTATATAAATACCGTTTTGAACTATTTGCTGCGGTATTAGTACTTCATCTTCATTAGTATGTATTTTTATATTGCGTATGACTTCGGATCTCGCAGGTATTGATATGCAATTTATTTTGGGTGGTAATTGTTTGGTCTTAAAATAAGCCAATCTTGTTCTTGGGTGTATTCGATAATACAATTGTATTTTTTTATGAAATCCATGCCAATGATTCCGTCTGAGGGTATTGGGAAATCATTGTTAACTGTATGAAATTTATGCGGTATTAGTACGTTATCAATTTCTATGTCTGCTACGGCTTTTCCGAGGGTTGGCGTTAAGCCTTAACCTACGCCACTAAGATTTGTTATATTTTTTGTGTCTATTTCTTCATTTAAAATTTTCCCTATTTTGATTACGGATACATCAGCACCAGTATATATTAACAATGTTAATTTTTCATCGCAAAGGGATGTTTTTGTTGTTAGATATGAGTAGAGATTTAGATGGAATATGGTTCTTGTTTTTAAGTTTCTTGATTCAGGGGCGCCTGGCCGTTTCCCGATGCGTTATCGGTAATGACCCTTACAGATCTATTGTCACGGCCACGGCCGCGACCTCTGTTATAATTGTTTCGATTATTGTTATTATTGTTACTGTAATTATTTCTGTTGTAACTCTGGCGGTTGTAGCCGCGGTTTGAAAACCCGCGCCCACGCCGTTGTGATTGGCCTCTACCATAGCGTTGGTTTTGGGTACCACCTCTAGATACGGTATTGTAAAATAGTACCGTATTTGGTTGGTTATAAGCCTCGGTGCAGCTGCTTACGAATTTCGCCACGACTTCGTTCATGTCGCTGAACTGACCGGATTCCATGATTATTTTTACTTTGTCATTGGTGGCATTTTTTGTAATTGCTTTTACTGCCACTTCAGTGGAGTATTGCGTTGCTACAGTTGGTGGTACACCGTCAGACATATATGCGTTTTAGAGGGCTTTTGTAAGCTCCTCAATTTCTTTGACGTAAACATTGGCACTTTTATTGTTTTGCCTGATATTCATAATTTTGGCAGTGATTACTTTGGCTGATTCGCCTTTAACTGACGTTTTTAATTTAGCTATCACTTCTTGTAAGGTAGTTTCGGTAGTAATTAGGTTTCTTGTTGTCCCTTTTAGTTTTGTTTTTACGATGCTGACTGCAAGTGCTTCATGATTTTCTTTTATCGCTTCTAGGATATTTAAGGCATCTAGAAAGCTGGTTAAATTTTCCGCCTTGCCGTCAAATTCCGATATCAGCTTTGTTGCTGTATTAAGGAATTCTACGGCTGTTTGTGGCATTGTTATATTTTCTTTTAAGTTGTTTTGATCAGAGTTTTCTGTATCAGTGTCGTATTCCGTGTCCTCTTCTAGAGGGTCTATGTCTGAACTACTGTCAGTGTCTTCGTTAATGTCGGGGTTCAACTCGTCCTCTAGCCTTTGAGGGATTTTGATGTTGATCTTTAGATGAGAAAATACTTTAATTAATTTATCCCTCAACCTTCTACACGGCAACCTTCTACACGGACGGCTCAAAGATGAACGACAAAGTTGGCAGTGGCGTTTACTGCAATCATCTGAATCTTCGTATGTCCTTCAGACTTCCAGACCACTGCAGCGTATTCCAAGCTGAACTCACGGCCATCGGTCAGGCGGCCGCCTGGCTCAAATCAAATGCGATCTCCCGCAGGGATATCACCATTTACACCGACAGCCAGGCGGCGATACAAGCACTACTTAGTGAACACCCCCGTTCTAAAACTGCGCTCCACTGCCGCTCATCTCTAAACGAGATCTCCGAGCAGTACAACGTGCACCTGTGCTGGGTGCCGGGGCACAAGGACATAGAGGGTAAGGGGAGAGGGGAGCTGCAATTCATAAACGCTATAGAAGAGGTTGGCATTCCACTCTCCACCTGCAAATTACGCCTTAAGAACATTTATCGTCGTAGAGCAAACACTAGATGGCTCGAAGAAGATACATGCTATACAGCAAGAAAGATCTGGCCAACAACCGACCTGAGCAGATCCAGGGCACTGATCCTGCTAAACAAACCCTCAATAGGGATTGTCGTAGGAATCATAACTGGACACTGCCCCATCGGTCAACACGCCAGAAGACTAGGCCTGCTGTACAATGACTTCTGCAGAAGCTGCAGAAACGAAGATTGTGAGGAAACTGTTGAATACTTCCTCTGTGAATGCCCGGCGCTTGCAAGAACACGCCTACGTCTCTTGGGACAGCACTCCTTCAGCTGCTTAGCAGATCTAGAGAAGATGCCCCCAAGCAATCTCAACAAATTCATTAAAGCCACCAGATGGCTCTCACCTCAGGGAAGTGTGTAGGCGGAGCCATCTCCCCACCATGTGGTAACACAATGGGCCACTAGGCCTAAGTGATGCCCTTGAGGCGGCCACTTAACCTCGTACCTACCTACCTAATTTATCCCTCTCTGTCCAGAATATTTTCTGAGCTTCCCTTTTGTGGCTTTCGGTAAACTTTTTAAAATTTGTATTTAATATTTCTCGTATTTTTCTAACGTCTCAGGTCTAATTTTCCTATTGACGTTTAAACATTTGTATGACTGCCTAAATTCTATTCTGTATTTGTCTATTTCGTTCGTAATTTCCTCCCATGTCATAGTCCACAAATTACATATATACTTTAATTTTTATATAATAATTTTCATGATTTTTTATTTATTTATTTCAAATATTTTCACTTATTTATCTTATGGAAAAAAATATAAAATATGTTACATTACATAGAAATACATCATTTATCTTATGAACAAAAATTGAAAGCTTTAAAATGTTTATAGTATTCGCACACGTGTACTTGCCAATATGTATAATGTTCTGTGGGGTGTTTACACCATTGTGAGCTTGGGCTTGTCAGTTGATTTTAAGTGATTGTTGTTGAATCCGTTAGCTGGGCTGTTGATTGTTGATTTTTTGAATCCGTTAGCTGGGCTGTTGATTGTTGATTTTTTTTTTTTGAATCCGTTAGCTGGGCTGTTGATTGTGGCTGTTGATTGTGGTTGTTGTTATGTTTCGGTGACTTTATATTTTAACATTCACCGGCTTTAAACTTTTCTGCTCATATATTTCCCGTATAATCATTTCTTCGTTTCGGTAACTAAAAGGTTTATTATAACTTTATTTATTTTATTTTTGTGTTCTAACAAATAGATTTATACGCATTTTTAATTATTTTAGTGTTTGTTGTTATTATTGTTATTTTTACACTTATTCTACAGAGTTCTTGCGATCGAAATTTAAAAAAAATTTTTTTTTACTTCAAATCAAAGGTACTCAAGTTCGTATTAGATCTTTCATTATTTTCATTTATTCTCACTTTTATGTTAAGTTGCAGGTTGTTCATGTTTTTTGTTATTTTTTTTTATTGTTTTTGTTATATTTTTTTTAAACCTTATCGAGGTTATTGGCTATTGAAAATGAGCGGATTGCTTTCTTTTTCAAGCCTTTAGTGTGTATACTGTAAAGTTTAATTAATGTTTGGATCACCATAACGATCCATAGCGGTATTTGTAGCTCATTGTTGTTATTAATTTGTTCAGTCACTTCATTGATTACGTTAGCCGTTGGCTTATCAATGTTTGCTTGTTGGCCACCCATAATACCGCATTCGTATTTTTGATTCACTTCACTTTCATTTTGTATTTATTAATTATATATTTAATCACTAAATTTACGCTTTAGGTTTAAATTTGGCAGGATCGCCATATAATGTTTTTCCTTTAAAGAATTGTTAACGCGTATCTTTTTAGTTTGGCGGAGCGCGTCCGCATTTATTGTAAGTCCGACTTAAACTGATTTACATAGTCATGCCTTAGCGCTAAATTACCTGTGCACCAAGTGCATAAGCCCGCTAGCGTGGGAAAGTGCCGACGCAAGCAGAATACACACTCGGTGCGCGGAGTTAGTCAATGAGGGTGCGATTGAAGGCCGCCGTATGCATATAACGCAGTATCGGCTTACTTCAATGTTCAAGGTTGTGTGAACGCTTGAACGAGGCGAACTCCCATCACAACACAGGATCCAAAATTTGGCAAGTTGGGGGGGCTTCTTCATAGCCAAGATTACTCTTAGAGGTTTTCCATTGCCTGCTGAGGACAGCCGCCGAAAGAAAAGTTGCTTTTTCTGTATTCGGTGTTTAGCAGCAACTGGATTCGAATGCGAGGTCGAACTCGTACCAATTTTAATATTTTATTATTATTATTATTGTTATTATTATTACTGTATTATTATATTCAGCAATATGAATAGAAAAACCTTTAGCAATTGCATGAGCAAAGAAAAAAGGCTTTTCTATGCAGTGCTGAAAAGTATAGGAAGCTTAGTGAATTTTATTTTTTAAATCCCTTTTTTATATATTTTTTCAGATGTTTTTAAGGCGAATGGGCGGTCCGCGTTTGAAGGCGGAGTGAAAAAATTTGTGGAGCGGTCGAGGAACAGACAGAAGCAAAAAAAGTTCAAGGCCATTCGGCCGTAATTTTGAAATAAATGTAAATAATTTTTTTTTTACTGAATGACTGAACTGATTTTTGTTATGTTTTGTTTTTTTTTTAATGATTTACTGAACTGATTTTTGTTATGTTTTGTTTGTTTTTAATAAAAAATACAATTTCTTTAACAAATACAAGTTATTCCATTCCGGTTATTACTCAGTTACTATTGGGGTAGGTATAACCGTTACCACATTGGGTATATTACCAGTTAAATAACCGGTACTGGTAACGAATGAGTGAGCGAGACAAATATATAATTAGCTTTTCTATAACCTATATGAGTGGAAACGAGATGGAAGCTCACACGTACACAAGACTTTCGGTTACTTTTTTCCCACCGCTCTTAAGAAACTATATAGGGGAGGTAACTGAAAGCGCAGTGAATTCAAACGGTTATATATACGGTCATATAACCGGTTGCTGTCTTGCAGGGTAGGTATACTAATATACATGTCGGTATACAAATACCCAAATATTAACAAGTATTGGGGCGCACACGCATTTGCTCCCCTACGGGACATGGGTGACGGAAACTCATACACATAAATCGCAAAAACTAACACATTCACACATTGTGGTCAAATTTTTATACTGGAGCCACTTCGGTGGAAAAGAGACAGTTTGGCTATGAAATTATTTGGAGGCCTTTATTTGGAGGCCGTCTTATGCCTCTGGAATATCTCGCCTCGAGCGAGTTCAGAAGGTATTTATCCGCTTCGCTCTTCGGTCTCTGAATTTTGTCGATCCGATCCCTTCCTATAGTGCTCGTTGTCAGCTTTTGAATTTAAATTCGCTTGATAGTAGGAGATCATTTCTATCACTGAAATTCCTGTTTGGTATCATTAATGGACTTGTTGACTGCGCGCCTCTTCTTCAAAGGATAAAGTTTAATATTCCAGCAAGATCGTTACGGCGCACCGAGTACTTTAATGTTGGCTTGAGTAAATCAAACTACGCTCGAAATTCTCCTTTGACAAGAGTACTAACAGAATATAATTATCTCTCAAATTCTTTGGATATTGATCTTAGTCTATCTAAAAATGTGTTTTGCAATACTTTGTCTAATTCTAAGTTTCTTAGGTAATTTGAATTGTTATCGTTCTATCTGTTACTTCTGTTAGTCTGTAAGTTGTTAGACTGAAATAAATTAATAAATAAATAAATAAATTATTTTATAAGAGAGAGCGAGATGAAGGGCTAATGTACATTGACATTTCAAAATTTGAAAGAAAAAATCAAACTTTCATTTAATGAACTTTTGCTTCAGCGATGATGCATTTATAGTAGAGAGCTGCATCGGATAACTTTTTACTGCACATGAGAAGTTTGGTGTCGGATACGTATACTTCACTTACTCGATCGCGGTCGAGTATGTATACTGTTCTTACTCGCTCTCACGCTCACGCGTAGAGAAGAGAAGAGAAGCACAGAATTTCGGATAACAACGAGAAGGAAGCCGCGAAAAAGCGGTAGCCGAAAAATCGGAACATGAAAAAATAGCAACATGTAAAAATAGGAACATAATAGAAAAACTTCCGCGAGTATGAGGTACCTTCCTACGGAAGCTCGAGAATTTTTGCAGCTTCAAGGTCAACGGCAGACCAGATGTTGCTGCTGCTAAGCCTAGGCCAGCGATTAAGCGATGTGAAACTGGGAGAGTAAGCCGATTTTTGTGCGTTTTTTGCAATTCACGGACACAGTCTGTGTGTGCTGGCAGTGATCAGCTCTTCACTGTTTTCGCTCTTATCCCGATATTAGGGATTATTGTGCAAACTAAAATTCCGCCAGTTTCCTTTCAATTATTTGCTTTTTTCTGCATCAAATACATACCATATCAATTTTTTGGTTTCATTACGTAGATATTATTGAAAAATATACCAAAGAACACAAAGCTTAATGCGTTGAATACGACAGGGTCAATTGCCGCCCTTTTTATTTCGCAGTTCTTCATTTAGCGAATCTCTAACAATCAGATCAGAACAGGTATGCTTTTGGTGATAAATGCTCTAGTTCGATCGCAGGGCTGTTTTTTGTTTATGCAGCTTATAAAACCTTAATTTAATTCAATAAAAAGAATACCAAACGGTTCTTTTGACACTTTTGGGCAATAATATATTTTTATAGTTAGTTCTATACAAACGTATTACGAAATTGCACCAAAAAAAATACAAATAAAAAGAAATATTTCTTTGGTCACAAAAAATGACTCACACCAGCAACACTGGAAATTGAAATGAACTAGAACAGCAACCCCGTTTTAGAAATTTATATGGAGGAAAAAGTACGTTCCTGATCAAGCTTCCCTACAAGACGTGGCTGACCGAAACTCCACTACATTCATAACATTTTTTCAATTTACCAATACATTCACATGAAATTTGGCCCATATGAGACAAAATATTGCTGAGATATTCTCTTTCAATTAAAATGAAACAAACTGTTTGAAAACCATCGGAAAATTTATTGCTTATACCTGCATGTATAAGAATGAAACAATAAACGAACCATCGTGAACTTGTCATCAGAGTGCTTTGAAATTGACCTGCTGAGATCGCTTATACCTGCATGTGTAAGAATGAAACAATGTCATCAGAGTGCCTTGCCTACTGAGATGATCGCTTATACCAGCATGTGTAAGAATGAAACAATAAACGAACCATCGTGAACTTGTCATCAGTGTTGCTTAAATTTGACCTGCTGAGCTGAACTTGTCATCAGTGTTGCTTGAAGTTGATCGTAAAAGTAATTGAAAACTGGTTTGACAACAGAAAGCAGGTAGTTTAACGGGTTCATAGAATTTTTAAATTTGAATTTAAACCAAAACTTGTATGAAAATGCTTGAAAACAATTCAGTAAAGATATTAAAGGAGACCGCGAAGTCATTGAGTACCATAGAAATACATTTATGTCTAAATGATATTTACGTACTCGACTCGTTATAATGCAAAGCGACTACCCTTTAAAAATACTTTTTACTGGCAATCCTGACTGAAAATTGGCAGAAAGAAGGTAAGAATTTGCAGTTTATCTTTGAAATTAAATTATTTGGATATTTAACTAATATTATCGTTTCAGTATCTTCAAAACGGACCACAAACAACAGGCACAAGAGCAGTAAACTGAAAAGCAGAACCGCAGAAAGCAAGATAAGTAATATTTTTTAATATGAATAAGAGAAGTTTTGCAAACCGTATGAGCAAAGAAAAGCGCAATTTCGAGATAGCTGTAAAGAAGTTTAAAAATCTCGATGCCTTTGCTCGTCCGGAATGCAATGATTATAGTAATGATGTGTGCTTAGAGGAGTTTGAGGGAACTGTGTCTGCGTCCACTGAGTCCATGGGGTCCATATTCTCCGAACAGAACAATGAAAGCATTGAAAAGTCGTGGGAGTTAAAGCAGTGGGCAATTAGAAACAATATCACACAGAATGCAGTAACGGATTTATTGCAAACATTAAGAAAGGTAGGAATTCATGATTTTCCAGGGTCAGCTAAAACGCTGCTAGGTACAAGCAGGGAAAAGGTAGAGATTAAGCAGATGACGCATGGTGAATTTATATATTTAGGTATTCAGGCATATTTCAGTTCACAGTCATTTAGCTATTTAGATGAAATACATGAAATTTTTATTGACATAGGAATTGACGGCCTAAAATTATATAAAAGCTCAAACAGGGTCTTATGGCCAATATTAGGGGCAATTGTAGGTTTTCCAAAGGAAAGCCCTTTTGTCATAGCGTGTTATTCTGGCATGGAAAAACCGCCTAGCATAGATGATTTTGTCAGGGAAATGTGCGAAGAAGTTATCGTTTTAAGAGAAAACGGACTTAAAATAGGATTAAATGAAGGCGTAAAGAAATTTAATATTCGTTTGTTTACTTGCGATTCGCCAGCTCGCGCCTTTGTTACGAGTGTGCAATCGCACAATGGAAAAAGTGGATGTCCTAAATGTTGTCAGGTAGGAGAGTATGTGGAGAGAAGGGTTTGCTTTTCGACAGTTGTTCAAACTTTAAGAACAGACTTATCGTTTGAGCTTAGAGCAGACCCACCTCACCACAATTTTCCTTTCAAAGACAGTAAGAGCCTTTTGGAGCTTTCAAGATTTGGAATGGTTTCTCAGTTTCCATTGGACGTTATGCACCTTGTCGACTTGGGTGTGTGCAAAAAGCTTATTCAGCTATTGATAAAGAAAGGCAACGTTACAAAAATGAACGAAAAAATTAAATCTCTAGCCAATTTCATTCCGACTGAATTCGGACGAATTTCGCGTAGTTTAGATGAAGTCAGCAACTGGAAGTCAACAGAGTTTAGACAATTTTTGTTGTATTCGGGGATTTTCGTGTTAAAAGATTGTATTCACACTGATTCATACTATCACTTTTTATTACTTCACGCTGGCATTAGACTTTTATCCTGTGAAAGATCATGTAGAGTAGAAGCAGATGTCGCGCAAAATATTTTAAACGAATTTGTAGTGTTATTTGCACAGATTTATGGCAAACACTTAGTAAGTTTTAATGTTCACGGTTTACTTCATTTGTCAGATTGCGTTAAACAGTACGGGCCATTAGATAACTTCTCCGCATATAAATTTGAAAATTTCATGCAATACCTAAAAAAAATAGTAAATAAGCCAAATAAAATCTTGCAACAATTATCTTTAAGATTGCATGAAAGACAGGACTTTGAGCCAAGCAGAACATGTTCTTCGTCATTTCATCTAGATAGCAAAAAAGAAAAAGATGCGTATTGTTTCAGCAAAGAAAAAGGGCATTTAAAAATCATAGGTGTTAAAACTGAATCAGAAGGGGAAGTAATGATAGCCAAACAATTTTTAAAAATAGAGAATTATTTCACTGAACCATTAGAGTCATCTTCTGGACTAGGAATAGTACTAGGGAGTCAACTTAGCACCGAAACGGTAAACGTCTTTAGTAGGGACATTACATATAAGTATTTTTGTATACCAAATTGCAGTAATACATTTCTTCTCATTCCTCTTTTGCACCATCTGTTTTACGAATTTTCCCAGTAGCGTTTCTATTAATTTTATATAAGTACCACTAATAAATGTATTTTATTATTCTAAAGGTGAGAATGGACCAATTGAGCGACATTTTCAGTGAAGACATGCCGTCCTGCTCAAGTTTAGTGTGGAGCCCAAAAAAAAGTTCGTAGGATAATGAGATATATTAGTATTTTTTTTATTGATTTTCCGTATTTTATCTTACAGCGCCTGTGCAAATATGGAGAAAGAGGTTCACAACTACTGAGCCCCGCTTTTCAACTTCCCCTCCACTAAAACAGAAAAGAGATGCAGAAAACTCACCAGGTTAGCTTAATATTGACTATAAAACTGTAATGGAAGTATTTATGTTATTTCTTTTTTTTAGTGTACCATAGCCCCCCGAAGAAAAATGAGAAGTCGCAACAAGGAACACAATTTGCAGACGGTAAAATATCAATGCTTATTTTTTAATTTTTTTACTATTACTTTTGATTTCAGAGGTCCTTCAGCAGCTCAAAACCATGACTGGTATCCTCCGCGACTTGCAACAGCGCATAGAGCGTATTGAAACGTCGCTGGATGGAAAAGTATGATTTTTGTTATTACCTTAATTTATTTGATTATAAGTATATAATTTTTGGCTACATAGATAGATAAGTGCGAAGTCATGGCGCAAAACAAGATGCTGAGGGAGACAAAAGTTCTCCTCAAACAGGTAAATACGTCAGTGGGAAAAATGACAGGGCAGGTGCAGGATGATAAAATTGTAGAAATTGCCACTGCCCTGCCCATTTCTTCCATTGACGTGGCGATGGACATGGAGGAGAAATTGAAAAAAAAGGACTTCGAGGAAGCAATGGTAATTTATTGTCAGTTATAGTGATGAAAGAATAATTATAATGTATTTTTATTTTCTGTTTGCTTTCCTTGCAGACTTCCCACTTCTACTCATTGAAGGGGGCTACGGGAGATGTAGACGCACTGCTTCGCCAAATTTTCACGGACGATATTATGCTGCTTTTTAACTGGGATGGAAGGTGTGAAAAGCGGGCGCTCAGTACTTTAAAATTGATCGATGTTTTGTTTGGTATTTATATTTTTTATTTAATAATTAATATGCACATTATAACAATCATTATAATTTTACTTTCTGTTTCCAGGTATTTTCAAAGAGCAAGGTCGCACACTATTTGAGCAAGCGGTGAAGAGGGGGGTAGCATTAAGTCATCATAGAAGTAAGCAAAAAAAATTTATAGCTAAATGTAAATTAGTTTAAATTTTAAGTTCAGTTTATGTTTGAAATTGAAATCATATTTATTTATTTAATTCTTAATTTAATTTTTTTTATTTTAATATTTTTGATGTGCATATTGAATTAATCGTTTTGTTTGTTTCTTTAATTTAAGTAATTTGAATTGTTTTTCGTTTATTCTTCTTCTTAGTGCAAATTGAAATAATGTTAATTGCATATTGTTTTTGTTGTTGTTAAACTTGTTTACATAAATGTATTGAAATCAATTAAAACAGAAATAAAAACGAGCGGTTTTTAATAAGAAACGCCTGCATTTTTCAATATGGAGTATTGGTCATGAATGACCGATTTATACATCACATTGTGACCGATATTTGCATCAGCATTTCAGTCAGACATTTCGGCACATGACCGGTCAACTGACTGGCATTCCCATCAGGAGTAGGTGAGATAGCTATATAAAACTAAATATTTGGGGGTTGGAATAGGTATGCGTTAGAGTAGAGCAAAAACACTTTGCACTGAAGCACGCGCTATACTTTTCTAAATACGTGAAAGGTATGTGTTAGAGTGAAACAAAAAATCACACGTACACGAGAGTTTTGGTCAGTTTCTTCACACCGCCTGTACAAAAATGATAGAAACTTTGTTCGGGGAACTGACCGAAACTTCGGTCAGGCATGTCGGTCATATGACCGGTCAAATGACCGTCACTGTTCTTGTAGGGTTGGGGCCTACTAGTAGGCCCCAAGGTTGCAATTTTGCAATAATATTAGTGAAATTCTGTGCATGTATTTCTACCGGCTCTCCCAGTTTCACATCGCTTAATCGCTGCCTAGGCGTATACGGAGACGCAGGCCGCGCAAAACAGCACAAGACAGCGCAGCGAAAATTAAACTTTGTGAGGCAGAAAAAATGTGAACTGCGTATACGAATCTCGTAAACCAGTACACGTGTTCCGTATTCATTCCATAAACCCAGCAATACGAGTTATTTGTCTGAATTAGACTTTGAAATAGAACCTATATAATATAATATGGGTGTAATATCGGCTGTTCACGCACTTTTTCAATTAGTTCTTCAATTTTTGCAAGCTAACGTGTCGGCTGCGCGTAGGAAACTGTATTTCAACTACAACGCGACGCAGTTGTGCGCAGGCACGTCTCTCCGCCGCACGCGGCTATGTCGCTGTATACGCCGTTATACGGTACTGCGTTATTTACAAAAAACTAAACTGCGTTGAGTTGTGCTGCGTGTGCGGCCTGCGTCTCCGTATACGCCTAGGCTAATGGCGTTGTGGTTGGACTTAGAATGCTTTTGCTATGTTTATGCAGTAAATTGATTTAAAATCTTCAAATATAGTTATATTATTTATTATAGTTATATTATCAATTTTTTAATATTTATTATAATTAAATATTTTTAAATCTATATAAATCAAAATTAAAATATTTATTTATTAGTTATTTTATTTCATGAATGTTGTTGAAATCAATGAATGTTGTTAATGTGGGAAGGGAAAGGTGATGGAGATGTTTTCGTTTAATTATATATCTGAACCGAATGAGTTTGCATGTATGAGAGGCACTCTGTATATTGGTGACAATTTTTTTTAATCGGTTTAGAAACCCCGGAGTAAAGGAGAGTACTAGTTAAGAGATTTTTGGTTGCTTTTCTATTTTTTTTACACTGTTTCGATGCTTCAAAGTCAAGCTCATGATGTTACCCTACGATGGTAAAAGTAAAGAAATAATGGTACTAGCAGAATTTGATTCATAACATAGTTTTTTATTCAACGAAATATTTCAATAGTTTAACAAAAAATTAAACTTAAATAAATTGTATCTAATTCCTTACATAATAAAGCACAGTATATACTTAAAACATAAAATAAAACAAAAAGTAAAACAGCCATAAGCAAACAAAAAATTAAAACTCCAAACTTACATACTTATAAAATTAATCAACTACTGCATCCAATTCACAATGAATATTAGTTTTGGCAATATTAAAATTTAAAAACATTATTTGGTTGACTGTGGCACAGTTTGTTCCAATTAAGGACCTTTTTCTGAAATTAAATTTCTTGCCATTGAAAATATTCTTTCAGAAGCTGCACTACTTGCTGGAGTGGCTAATAGTCTGCAGCTCACTTTATATAAGTGGAAATTCAGCGTTATGTGAATTCCACCACTGCAAGATGTTAAAGTCATCATGAAATCCTACATTCGTATTTTCATATAAGCGGATTTCATGATCGATTTTATCATCGGAGCTTAATGCAGCCGACTCTTGTAGGAAGTCAGTAAGAAGCTCTGAATTAAGTGTTGACATTTTGGATGTTGAAGGAATGTCATCATCTTCTTCACTAATATTTTCGACAGAACTTCTCATTAACTTCTTACATTCAGCTTTAACAACAGTTTTTTCTTCCTCGGTAAATTGTTTTAACTTATTAGTTGGTGGGAAAAGAAATAGGGCAATCTTATGGTAAATAGTAACATTTTTAAGCACTAATTCATTCAAATAGAAGTGTAATTTTTCTTTAAAACTTTTTATGACGTCAAGGTCTTCTTGATTAACAGCACAAATTTTATTTAATCTATGAATATGAATATATACCCAATGCAAAGTTGCATAATTTTCACCCTCCAACTTTTTGGATGTTTCTTCAAATGAACTCAAAAGTTTAACAACAGCATGAATATAACTTAAATTAACATTATCAATTTTCTGCATTTCATTTTTGCCTTGTAAGATAGATGTTATTTCGGCCCAATTTTTTTATACTGAACTTAGTAAATAAAAAATTGTATTCCAGCGAGTTGGACAAAAACTTTTTAAAGAAGAGTGCAGCTTTGAATTAATACCGGATGTTTAATCGAGCGCCGTCCTTCCGGGACATGTTTACGGCAGTTTACATTAACCACCCCCAGCTCACTCCAGCCCAAAAATTGTATCACCTCCGATACAAGACGCAAGGTAAAGCCGGTGCTATTGTAAAGCAATATGCATTAACCGATGAGAATTTCGGACTCGCGTGGGAAGCTTTAAAATCACGTTTCGAAAACAAACGCATACTCATTGATACACAAATTAGATCCCTCCTGAATATCGCTCCTGCCCACTCCGAAAATAGTGAGGCACTACAGCGGATCCAGAGCACTATAAACAATTGTCTATCTGTTCTCAATTCCCAGGCCGTAGATACAGACAATTGGGATCCGCTGCTAGTTTACATATGTTGTACCAAATTGCCCCAAGAGACACTTGCTCTATGGGAGCAATCTTTGACATCCCGGAAGGATCTGCAACCCTGGTCGCAAATGGACGAGTTCCTGACCGGCAGATACGAGGTACTTGAACGGCTGCAAAGCATTCGCCCCGCTAAGCCGAAACCTCAACCCTCTACTTCCAATGTCCTCCCAAATCGGCCACACAAATCCCTAAATTATCACACTCAAGTGAAAAGGGACTTCGCGTGCAAACTCTGCAACGCAAATCATCCCATACGGACTTGCCAGAGCTTCAAAAGACTCACCCCCCAGAGTCGATTAAAATACGTTAAGAAGCACACTCAAGTGAAAAGGGACTTCGCGTGCAAACTCTGCAACGCAAACCATCCCATACGGACTTGCCAGAGCTTCAAAAGACTCACCCCCCAGAGTCGATTAAAATACGTTAAGAAGCACAATCTCTGCGTAAATTGCCTTGCTACATCTCACCTTGTTGAGGATTGTACAAGCAATTTTACGTGCGTATATTGCCAAATGAATCACCATTCCATGCTTCATTTCCCCAAAGCCAATGCGCAACCCTCTCAATCGCTTAATCGATCACATTCGACCACTCCACAGGTCACAACAGCTCCAGAACGAACGCACAACAACTCCGCTACTCATTCCCCACTTTCTGATGCGCAACCCCGCACATCTTCCAGGCACAGTACGCCCCAAGTACAAGCCTTACACTGCAATAATGGCACCCAATCCCTTCTGCCTACGGCACTGGTGTCTATTGAGCACTCAGGAAAGTTGTTCAAAGTTCGAGCGTTGATCGACCAAGCCTCTCAGCGTACCTTCATTTCCTCGAAGGTCCAGAAACGCCTCAAATTGCCAATCGAGAAATCCCCCTTCCAAATCTCGGGCATGGGCGGTCAGATTGTGGAAAATGCCAATCATACATGCTTCTTGACATTGGCAGTCCCTCAAACGAGCACGAAACTCCCCGTGCAAGCAATCGTACTCCAAGAGCTTACGAAATTGCTCCCACCTCGTCACATACACTCCCCTAATATGAAAAATTTCGCCATGCCAGATCTCGCTGATCCAAACCCCTTCGAGACAGCGCAGATCGATATAGTGATTGGCAGTGATCTCATCCCGCAGATCATGCTCGAAGGTATCCACCGAAATGTATGTGGCAGCTTACTTGCTCAGCATACAATATTCGGTTGGATATTAAGCGGTCCAGTACCCCCTTCTTCGCATTTGACATGTGCCACAGAGGTACCAAGTCGCCATATGCATACTGGAACCGCCCTTCGAAATAACCTTCCCGCCCTAAAGAAAGCCCTTTCACAAGTGATTGCCGCCCTCAATCCCGTAGGGTTTCCACCCCAGGAAATAATGGAAAATCACTTCGAATCCACCACGCCTGCAAACCCATTCTCAAACCGGCAAATTCCCCCCTCCGTTGCCAAACGTTTCGACCCCGCAGGATGGCTTTCGCCTCTAATGAGACAGAGAAAAAGGGTTCGACAAGAGCGTTGGCTTCACGCCACTCGTTCCACACTCACAGCAACTGACGGAAATTGCATTCCCTCGCAGTTCCTCATTGCACCTTCTCAATCCCGGGTCCGAAAAGAGGACAGTTGCCACTCCAGTGCGACTTGCTCCAAGCGCTGCAAATCCCGCAGACGTCGGACTGATCGGGTTTATACTCCAAGATCTACACGATCTCCCTCTTGGGTGGAACGGCTCCAGCAATTCTTCCATGCTGAGCCAAACGGTCATGCTCACACAGTTCCAATCCCGGATCAAAGAGCGGTTGACTGCCACCACCATCTCGAAGAGCAAACCGACATTCTCGCTCGGTTCTCCTGCCTCTCTCGAGCCCTACGTGCACCCAAAACTCTCCATATATACTCCAAAAATCCCCCCTCACTTCAAACAAGTAAATGGCAACTTGGCCAATTGTTATATGTATTTTTCTCATATTCCCTCGGCTGTAGCTTACGCAAACCCTGCAGCTTAGTTCCCATTCACACGATGCCCACATTATAATTTCAATCCTCTGACATCCACCTTTTTTTGCAGATCAGCCGACCATCGCAGCAGGTGCCTCCCAGACCGCACGACCGGATCGATCATCCCCCGCAAAGAGGTTATCAGCGCACCCACAGCCAGCCAACCGTGAGCCGCACCACCACCAGCCAGACCTCAGCCGCGTCTCGGCAAGCCACAATCCGGACACTATATCAATTGCACTCTGCAATGGCGGCCGCGATGGCTAAATGAGTGCTGTGGTTGTTCAGTGATCTGTCGATCCCACCTCTAATCCCTTCCTTTCCTTGTCCTCTTGTACCTATGTTCCCCCTATTTATGCTCCCGGCTTCGGCCGTTTGTCTCGTTCAGTGTTTCATGTATTCTTTGTCTTTCGATGTTCACCAGCCGAACAATAAAGACCCCAAAACCTAACCCCGAAAATAACCCGTCTCTTATTTACCCCGCTCCGCGACGAATAGATTTCAACACCGGATTTTTTAAAATATTTTACAAGTTTTGTACATATATTACTTAATTCAGCGGTTTCAAGTGTTTCCTTAATAGATTTTTCTACACAATTATTCAACAAATGATTGATGCAATATATGTGATTGCACATACGAAAAGCAGAAATCATATTGGAGCCTCGATCCGTAACAACAATTGCTTTCGCACTCAAATCACAATTAAAATCTTGTAAAGTTTTCAAAACTTTTAATTTAATGTTTTCGCCTGGAAAAAAATAGATAAATATATGTATATTAGTACACTAAAATGTTGATATTTTAATATAAATATTGATTAAAGTAGCAGTAATAAGAGCATATTGCCTAATAAAGGTTTTTTTCTCACCGGTTGATTTTTCACCATCCATCGACTTAAGTCCAAGAAGTCTGCATTCTAATTTTCCATGCTGCACGTAGTGAATCGTGACGGCAAGATAAGAAATTTTCAAATAATTGTCCGTCCATAGGTCGGTTGTAACTCCGTAGCCATTCCTGATGTCAAGTTTTGTTTTAACTTCGCTATATTCCTTGATACAGTTGTTGGATGAGGCAGCAAATTTTCGACATCCACATTTTCGCCATAATCAGCACCAACTGTTACAAGGAATTTCGCGAATTTTTTTAATCCCGAGTCATCCATCATTTTAAAAGAGCGGCAATTTTCGATTATCCACTTTGTTACGGCACACACACATTTTTTTTTCGTTTGACCATCTACCTCTAAAGCAGCGGTTCTATCACTTCGGGATGCTCTTGATATAAGGTAGCACTTATGTTTTAGCAAATTGGAGGTACTCTTTTTGTTCAATTTGAAAATGTTTTTGCATTTTATGCACACCACAATGTTTTCAATTTCTTCGCCGTTTTCATTTCGAACTGCTGCATATATTTCCCACACTTTGCTTTTTCCACATTTGTTGAAGAGTTTGTATTCTCCATTTATTACTTTTGCTTTAATGGCTTTATATGCGTTGTCATTGCTGGAGCTTAAATCATCACTCACAGACAAAACACCGGAAACTGAAGCCTAGGAAGAAAAATATAATTAATATTATGCTATTATTAAATACAAATTTAGGAACTTACTTCATTGCTATCCATTTTCAAATTTAATTTTAAGTCAACTTCACACCACAAACGAATAAGTACAAGTGAAAGTTTTAAAGTTTTATTTTATGTTCTGTACTTGTACTACATTTAGTTTTTGCTAGGATGCTTCTACTGCTATTTACTTAATACATAGTAATTATCATTTCCCGACCAGGCAAAAATGATAGTTGACCACAATCGGACATTTCTAATCCTCAGACATACCCTTACATATACAAATGCACATATGCATTCGAGTTAATTCCAGAACTGTCTCCAAAATCGGTATTCCCTAATCAGCGCCGCCTACCAAAATAAGGGTACAGATGAAAAACATTTCCATTTCCGCACATACGAATACATGCATTAATTTTTATATGACACTATAACAGGCAAATTCTTGTGGGCGCTGAACCCATATTAATTGTTTCAATGAACGGAAAGTCCGAATTGGGTTTTTTTTTATATTTTGTGCCAGCTTGAATCTGCCTGCCTACAATTTTTGGATAAGAATTTCTTCCTGAGTCTTCGATTGGTAAAAACGATTTGGTACCTACATATATACATATGTATGTATGTAAAGTGTAAAGGGAAAGCGCTGAACGTTTGCATTTATTTACATTTGTTTAGAAGAAGTGGTATGTACAAATAAAGCCCTCAAATATGTATGTATGTACGTATACATATATATTTTTAGTCCATCGAATAGTTTGAATTTTCTCATTCGAGATGTATGTATGTATGTTATATAAGTTTTCAGAAATAATGTTTATTTCATATTAAACTTAATTATATCAAGAGATATTTATTTTATTATTGCATATATTGATCACTTTATGGGTATAATGTTCATCAGAAATCCAAAAAATCAAAAGCAAGAGAATAATATTTTCTTTATATTCTAGTTAATATTTTCTAAAACATCATTATTTCCTTAAATTTTTTATAAATTAATACTTACCATAACATGCATATATTCGTTCATATTATTCGTTATAAATAAATAAATAAATATAAAATACAAAAAATTATGCTTCGCGCAATGCGCGCAATGCTTTGCAACATTCCTTTAAAGCACATTCAACTCAAACTTCACAAAATATCTGCGGTACCTCATGCTGCTTAAATCTTCCGACATACTCGACACCTTCCGCGAGTATTTGCGGTACCTCATGCAGTTTCAAACCTTCCGACATACTCGACACCTTCCGCGAGTATTTGCGTAACAACGAGAAGAAAGTCTGTTAGCGACGAGTAGCAACGAGAAGCTGCTCGCTCAGCGTCGAGTAACAACGTGCAGTTACTCGACAATTTAGAGGTACCGAAAAATGTGTACCTTTTTTTCGGCTTCTCTTCGGATACGTGTTCCGTTTTTGAAACTGCACGTGAAGGCATCGAGTATAAATTGATTTATGCAGCTCTCTAATTTATGCAACAGCAATTAGGAATAAATGCCTCAGCGCTGACAGAAACGAGAGCACAGATAGAACTCAACAGTTCATCCGTATAAGTAACTATGTGTGGAAAAGAGACAGCTATGCCAGCCGCCACCACGTGGCACCTTGTCAGATTCGATTTTGACATTATGTTGTGAAATTTCAGTGAACGTAGTGGACGCAGTATTCGACGCAGACGAAAAAGGCTTTCTAAAAGGATTTAAAGATAAGTATAAGCAAAATTAATTAAATTAAACAAATTAATGAACGTGGTAAACTTTTAGATGATATTTACAGGATTCTTCAAAACGGATGAAATTAATTTCAGCGCCTTGACATTCAGCAAGCTCCCAACTCAACTCTCTTATGTCGCCTTTCCAAATCAAATGAATAATTTTTGTCAATGTTCTATGTTAACTTTGGAATGCAATTTTTTGACCAATTTTTGTTAGTTCTAATGTTTTTTGTTATTGTTATATGTTAATTTTTAACTAATTTTTGTATTGAGGTAAATTGTTACAATACATACAAATAATTAAAAAATTTGTGTTATTCATTTTCACATCACCGCTGATGGAAATTTATACCAGCGGTGATGCATTTAGGCATCAGTGGTGATGAGCTTTCCCATCAGCGGTGACTAGCACCGTTGATGGATATTTACATCAGCGTTGATGCGTTTACACATCAGTGGTGATGCACTTCTTCATCAGTGCTGACTGCCAGCGTGCATTCAATTTTAATAGGAGTAAATGAGACAGCTGTATGCTCCACAAGTTACTGAAGTTCCTGTGCTGAAAGGTGATGCAAGATCACATGTACACAAAAGTTTCCATCACTTTTTTCACAAAGCCCTTAAGAAGGTGATGGGAAAGGTGATGGAAACTTTGATCACCGCTGATAGTCAGATGATGGGTCAGCTGAGCATCAGTGTCCCGCAGGGTCCAATCCAAAAGACGATGCCACGAAGTAAATGTTATGAGTTGAAAAAACATTTATGTTTTGCTGATGACTCGAAACGAGTGAAGAAAACCCAACCTGGTTATGATGCATTATATAAAATTCGACCCATTGTTAACATGCTAAATGAGAGATTTGACTCTGTTCCTAAACGAGCAAGCCCAGCAAGGCACGTTCCGGTTATGTCACCGGTACGCATAACCGAGGTTTCCGTTACAGCTCCTAGTGACATTCTTAAGGCGATGGGAAAAAAGTGACCGAAACTCATGTATACGTGTGAGCTTCCATCCCGTTCGCCCTCATGTAGTATGTAGAAATATGGTCCATATAGTTTTCTCGCTCACTCTTCCGTCACACGTACCGGTACCGTACCAGTGACAGTACCAGTTACAGTATCGGAAAGCGTAACGGAAATACCAGTTACAGTATCGGTTACAGTACCAGTTACATCCATCATAAAATTACGGAATGAATAAAAGTTTATTTTTAATTATGCTTTGTTTTTATTTACAATTTTTCTTTTAAGCAAATATAAACAATTAAACAAATTATTAAATAACAATCACGAACGTGGAATCATTGGCAACCGATATTCGTATTTTCGTCTCGTCCACCGCTTCCCTCGTGACGCGCGTTGAGCTCGGTTGTGACCACTGCTTCATGGCCACTCAGCCTTCTGGACTAGCTGTAAAAAAGGGTGCAAATTAGTTAAAATGTTATACACCGAAACATGATTCAAGAGGTAACACCACTCTATGATTTTGGAATCATTTTGTTTTTGTCGGAGCCTCAACAAGATTTCCTATAGCTACACTATTGCTAAATGCTCTTTTTTCTTTGCTCAGGCAGTTACAAAGAGCTTTCTCTTAATTTCATGCCTAATTTAACGCTAACAAAATGTACTTATCCTTTTTTCCGTGCTGTTTTGTGCAACAATTTCTCCTTTCCTCCAATTTTCTTGTAACTTTCACAAATATCAGCACTTCACTTCACTTTTTAAAAATGGCTGGAGAAGTCCAAGCTCGACAACCACGTGATATGGGGAATGTTGTTTCTCTCTTGCGAACGTATTTGCATTTGAATGTTAAATATTGTTGTTTCACTTAGTCTTGTTCAGTGTTGAATTTTTACAAATTGATGGGCACAAAGCAATCTGTGAGTCAAAATTTGTTTGCAATATTTGGTTTGCATCATTGAATATCGACTTTAAGTAGATATTTTTTATCCTATTTCAACACATGTTTTTTTGAAAAAGCCAACGTGTCTCTTTCGCTCTTAGTAGAGAGTTCAGGAATTTTTATGTGTATGTATTAGTGTAAGTCCAAAATTTTGTAAAAGTGTTAGTGATTCGGTTACGGCCGTCTTGCTGGGTTACGGCCGTCTTGCTGGGAGGCTATGCGTTGATGAGCAAATGTGCGCAACAAAAATGTCTACAAGGCTGAAACAGTATTTGCCAGCAAAGCCTCACAAATGGGGTATTAAAATATTTGTTCTGTGCGATTCAAACGGCTATTCGTACAGGTTTGAAGTATATTGCAGCTGTGAAGATAACACTGTTATTGAGGGTATGCCGAATTTAGGAGCTGCTGCAAATTTCGTCGAGCGTTTATCGCAAACCATTCCGGACTTTAAAAATCATATCATCTACTTCGACAATTTTTACACAACAATACCATTGCTCGTATATCTACGTACAAGAGGAATATATGCTTTGGGTACTACATACATATACGTCTTAATCGTATTCCAAACTGTAAACTACCGGCTGATAATTCAGAAGAACTGAAAAATAAAAAACGCGGCCATTCTCTTGAATTGGTTGGCAACACTCTTGGTATCGATATATCTACAGTCTTATGGAAAGATACGAAAAACGTTCGCATTGCCTCCACATATGTTGGCAGGAAACGCTTCCAATGCTCAGAAAACAACGAATGTATGCCAAAAATCAGAAGATACAATAAAAAAGACCACAAATACGAGGAAATTGAGTGCCCTCAAGTAATCCGTGAATATAACCAGCACATGGGAGGTGTAGACCTAATGGATGGCTTACTTGGCAGGTACCACATTCGAGTCAAAACTAACAGCCCAAGCATTCGTTTATTTGACCACTTTGTTGATATGGCAACGGTCAACGCATATTTATTGTATCGACGAATACATGCTGACGCTCCGGTGAAATATCCAGACCTTGCTGAATTTCGCTCAGAGGTGGCTGACGTTTTATGTAAATATGGATGTAAGGAAAATTGCCCTCTTGGAAGACCACCGTTGGCATCAACTTTCAATACTGACGTTGGTCAAAAGTCGACCCGCCCATCTAAAGATATTCAATATGATGGGTATGAACATTTACCAGTTATGCTTGATCGATCGGAAAAAACTTGTAAAAAACCCGGGAGAAACTCAAACTATGTGCAAAAAATGCAATATTCATTTGTGCTTGCAGCCTAAAAGGAATTGCTTTTTGGAATACCATGTAAATTAAGCTTTTCCCTAATTTAATTCAAAAAAACCAAACATTTACACTTTTTTCTCAATAAATTAAAAAAAAATTCACTGTTTGAAATCAATAAACTAAAAACAAACACACTTCGTTTTATTTTATTTTTTATCCACTAAGCAGTAATGACCGCCTAGAGGCGGGTTAACTTTAAACACACATAAAAACTTTTTCCGAAACACAGCTGAAAAACTAGTTTCAGATTCGTGTTCAGAACTCGAAAATTACCTTAAATTGAATTTATTATTGGAAAACAAAAATTGGTCTTTAGAGGGTTAAATATTTTATGTCTGTCGCACGGTGCAATATATCTTTGTTTTATAGAGAGAAGTATTAAATTTTTTATATCCTAAACTGATTAAGTTAGAAGGACGAAATTGAAGGATGGAAGGATTTAAAAGAAAAAACTATTGGAAATTTCCAAGGATATTCAAGGATAAAGTTTTAAAAGGACATTTTCAATACCTCTTCATCCTTTTGCACCAAAACATTAAATTTTCTAAGATTCTAAGGATTTTTCTCTTTCATTTGATACCCATATTGTTATTCTACAATGCGCTCAATTTTTAAAATAATTTTTTGAAATAAACATGTCCTTGAAATTTCAAAGTCCATTTAAAAAAATCCTGACGTCAGAGAGAAAAACTAAAAACGCAGTTTTACTAGATTTGGCCCCTAGTTTCGCGAGTATATCGATTTTGTCGTGTGTAAAATTTGTTGTCGCACGGTGTTATCTATTTCGTAGGTAGCAAAACTAAAGCAATTGGCATCACTGCTTCAAAACCGATATTTTAAATGGCGGTTTTCTTACTTTTCCGGTGTGCTTTAAAAACCAACACTTTTTTAGTATATCGGTTAAAATTTACTGGTCCTAAAAACTGCCGCTTTCATTGTAATCTAGTAGTTGACTACACGGTGACGGTTAAAGTCAACGTCGCGACGTTTGAAGTTGTGTGGCCAATTCGCTACCATCTGCAATGTGTTCGGGCCATAACGATTTCCGGTCGTTAGAAATTTGGGAATCGCCCTACAGAAGTGCTTCGAGGATTGGAAACGGCACTGCCACAAGCGTATTATAATTAAGGGGGATTACTTCAAAGGGGGAAAAATCGATACTTATGAAAAACTGAATATTTTTCGAGAAAAATAAAACGTCACATGTTTTTAATAGGCCTCATACATATGAGTGAGCTGTGGCGCTGTGAATGCGAGTACATACATATGTAGGTAAATGGAACAGTCAGCTGGAAAACGGCGCCGCAGAAAACAGTTGTTTTATCTGCTTAATACCCTACAAGACGTGCCTGAGCAAAACTCCACTACATTCATAAAATTTTTTTAATTTACCAACACATTTGCATGAAATTTGGCCCATATGAGACAAAATATTCCCTGCAAGACAGCAACCGGTTATATGACCGTATATATAACCGTTTGAATTCACTGCGCTTTCAGTTACCTCCCCTATATAGTTTCTTAAGAGCGGTGGGAAAAGTCTTGTGTACGTGTGAGCTTCCATCTCGTTTCCACTCATATAGGTTATAGAAAAGCTAATTATATATTTGTCTCGCTCACTCATTCGTTACCAGTACCGGTTATTTAACTGGTAATATACCCAATGTGGTAACGGTTATACCTAACCCAATAGTAACTGAGTAACAACTTGTTATGGTTTCGGTTACTTAACTGGTTAGAGTAATAGTTAAGTAACCGGAATGAAATAACTATTGTTGTTACGAGTATGTATGTTAGAGGTATTTAATACATTTTTTAATCCAAAATATGTTTTTTTAAGTAAAATTGTGTGCGACCGCCGTGGCTCAGAGGTTAGTGTGTGCGACCGTGAGCCTACACGTAACATTCGGACCTCGCATTCGAATCCAGTTGCTGCTAAACACCGAATACAGAAAAAGCAACTTTTCTTTCGGCGGCTGTCCTCAGCAGGCAATGGAAAACCTCTAAGAGTAATCTTGGCTATGAAGAAGCCCCCAACTTGCCAAATTTTGGATCCTGTTAATATTTATAATTTTTCGGGGAAATTTTAGTGGTTTCCGGGGCAAATTTTAGTATTTTACTTTCACCAAAAGTACGCCAATTTTTTACACAAGAAGGGTTGGCCACATTGAAAATGTGTTGTGATAATTATTATTTATCTCATTCTAACATAGGGGTCATGCAAAATGTCCAAGCGTCTCTTTTGCTCTTGAAGAAATGGTCCAAGAAATTTTTGTCCATGTATTAGTTTAAGCTTAAAATTTTGTAAAAGTGTTGGTGAAGTGGTTACCTCCCAGCAAGACGGCCGTAACCGAATCACTAACACTTTTACGAAATTTTGGACTTACACTAATACATACACATACAAATTCCTGAACTTTCTACTAAGAGCGAAAGAGACACGTTGGCTTTTTCCAAAAAGCATGTGTTGGAATAGGATAACAAATATCTACTAAAAGTCGGTATTCAATGATGCAAACTAAATGTTGCAAACAAATTTTTACTCACAGATTGCCTTGTGTTCATCAATTTGTAAAAATTCAACACTGAACAAGACTAAGTGAAACAACAATACTTTGCATTCAAATGCAAATACTTTCGCAGGAGTGAAACAACAACATTCCGAATATCACGTGGTTGTCGAGCTTGGACTTCTCCAGCCATTTTTAAAAAGTGAAGTGAAGTGAAGTGCTGATATTTATGAAAGTTACAAGAAAATTGGAGGAAAGGAGAACTTGTTGCGCAAAACAGCAAGGAAAAAAGGATAAGTACATTTTGTTGTCGTTAAATTAGGCATGAAATTAAGAGAAAGCTCTTTGTAACTGTCTGAGCAAAGAAAAAAGAGCATTTCGCAATAGTGTAGCTATAGGAAATCTTGTTGAGGCTCCGAGGCACCGACAAAAACAAAATGATTCCAAAATCATAGAGTGGTGTTACCTCTTGAATCATGTTTCGGTGTATAACATTTTAACTAATTTGCACCCTTTTTTACAGATGGTCCAGAAGGCTGAGTGGCCATGAAGCAGTGGTCACAACCGAGCTCAACGCGCGTCACGAGGGAAGCGGTGGACGAGACGAAAATACGAATATCGGTTGCCAATGATTCCACGTTCGTGATTGTTATTTAATAATTTGTTTAATTGTTTATATTTGCTTAAAAGAAAATTTGTAAATAAAAACAAAGCATAATTAAAAATAAACTTTTATTCATTCCGTAATTTTATGATGGATGTAACTGGTACTGTAACCGATACTGTAACTGGTATTTCCGTTACGCTTTCCGATACTGTAACAGGTACTGTAACCGATACTGTAACTGGTATTTCCGTTACGC
This sequence comes from Melieria picta, assembly GCA_964056695.1. NCBI lineage: Eukaryota > Metazoa > Arthropoda > Insecta > Diptera > Ulidiidae > Melieria > Melieria picta. Next base: position 3,941,116 of record OZ057401.1, on the reverse strand, counting down.
TTTCCGATACTGTAACTGGTACTGTAACTGGTACGGTACCGGTACGTGTGACGGAAGAGTGAGCGAGAAAACTATATGGACCATATTTCTACATACTACATGAGGGCGAACGGGATGGAAGCTCACACGTATACATGAGTTTCGGTGACTTTTTTCCCATCGCCTTAAGAATGTCACTAGGAGCTGTAACGGAAACCTTGGTTATGCGTACCGGTCATGTTACCGGTGACATAACCGGTACGTGCCTTGCTGGGCTCTGTCTGACAGGGTTGCTGCAATTTGTCTTTCATTTAAACTGAAACAAACCATTTGACAACCATAGGAACATTAATTGCTTATACACGCATGTGTAAGAATGAGACAACAATAGAAGCACCTGCTGAGAAGAACTCGCATCGGATTAAGAGCCGGCAGCCGCCGTAGCTCAGCTGGCTTATGCGTGGGGCATATATGTAATACTTCTATATTGGCACTAAGCTCAAGATACATTCGCCAACATCACAGTACAGCAATAGTGAAATATGAGCGAGAAAGCGTATAAACGAATGTACCTTGACATATGTCAAAAGTCAGGTGCGGTGAAAATTTACTGGAAATAAATAACAATTTGTCGAAATTGACTGAAAAGCCTACCTTTTTCTTCAACCGCCCCTGGAGCAGTTTGACAGTTGTTCATGTGTAGAAGTGCACATGTATACACGCATAGAAATACATTCGCAAAATTTCGTGTTTTCTGTCTCATCGCTTGTCTCCCTTTGATTTCCGAATGAAAACACATTGTGAAGATAGGTTAGTGCCAATATAGAAGTATTACATATATGGCGTGGGGCCACGAGTCAAATGCGACGCTCGAACCCAGGTTCAAGACTCCGTTGCTTCTAACACCGAAAAAAAAGAAAAACAGAAAGAAGGTAAGTAATATTATTTGAATTATTATTATTTGAATATTTAAGTAATTCTGTACTTTCAGTAACAACAAGTACCGCAGCGCAAGACCAAGGAAGCCGATGCCAATGATGCCGGCAATGGAGTTGAGTTGAGCCGCGCTAAGCAAACGCCTTCGATTGCGTCAATATGGGATCATCCAAGCAGGACCGCAAATGAAATTTTTTAAATTCAATTTTTTTAAATATTATTTCATTTAAATTAATTTTAACAGACGACTTAAAAGTCATTGTCGTAAATTCTTTATTATAACTGTTATCTATTGTTAATCCATAATCATTTCTGTAATATTTGTTAAACAATTGAATAAAGAATATATCTATCTATCTATCTATCTATCTAATTTTAAATAAATTCAGGCAGCAGTAAAAGCAAACGGTTTTCCAAAAAATTTCAATAAAAACCTGAATTTTTTCAATATTGAGTATTGGTCATGAATGACCGATTTATACATCACATTGTGACCGATATTTGTATCAGCATTTCAGTCAGAAATTTCGGCACATTACCGGTCAACTGACTGACATTCCCATCAGGAGTAGGTGGGATAGCTATATAAAACTAAATATTTGGGTGTTGGAATAGGTATGCGTTAGAGAAGAGCAAAAACACTTTGCACTGGAGCACGTGCTATACTTTTCTAAATCCGTGAAAGGTATGTGTTAGAGTGAAACAAAAAATCACACGTACACGAGAGTTTCTTTCAGTTTTTTCACACCGTCTGTATAAAAATGATAGAAACTTTGTTCGGAGGGCTGACCGAAATTTCGGTCAGGCATGACGGTCATATGACCGTCACTGTTCTTGTAGGGTATTAATTGGACACACACACACATACATGTTGTCCGATTCTGCTGCAAAGCATAGTCTCAGCACTATTCCCGAGGCATCCAATTAGAAGCGCACAGCCCGCAAGCTCTCAAACATACGAGGTGCAAGTGACGTCAGACGAAATCATCGAGGCAAGCTCAAGAATCAAGAGCAACAAAGCACCGGGACCAGACGCCATACCAAACGTGGCCTTGAAGCTAGCCATATCCACTCGACCGGAACTATTCGCGGACGTCATGCAGCTCTGCTTGCAGCAAGGAATATTCCCGGCCAGATGGAAAAAAAAGAACTTGGTCCTCCTGCCAAAACCTGGAAAGGCCCCAGGCTAGCCGTCGGCTTACCGACCAATCTGCTTGCTAGGCACAATGGGCAAGCTGCTTGAACGCCTAATCTTCGACAGACTTACCCCATTCACCGAAGGAGAGTATGGGCTATCGGACAAGCAGTTCGGATTCCGAAAGGCACGGTCGACGATTGACGCAATCGCTACGGTAGTCCACACGGCAAAGGACGCAATCCAGGGGAGGAGATGGAAGGGCGGCAAGAAAAAGTATTGTGCAATAATAACGTTGGACGTAAAGAATGCGTTCAACTCGGCCGGATGGGTCCATATCCTGGGAGCGGTCCAAAAACTGGAAGCCCCGGACTACCTGTTGGCCATCTTAAACAGCTACCTTGCGGACAGAGTACTGCAATACGATAGCGATGAAGGCCCCAAACAATATTTATTTATTTATTTATTCATTAAATAATCTAGAAATACATTATTCCTTACAGATTATGTAGAGCTAATGAGACCATTACAATTAGTTACTATGCAATTAATTCATTTAGTAATAGCTTAAAGTTATGTTTAGAGGTAGAAAAGTCAATTGCTAAAGAATTTGAGAACATATTTAATTCTTTTAAGGCTCTGTATATGGGTGCATGAGAAGCGTACATAGTTCTAACGCATTCAAGGAAAAACATATCATTACTCCGAAGGCTTCTAGTAGGAATATGAAACGAAATGCGCTCAAGCAGGCATGGCGAGTCAATCACTCCACTTATAATGTCAAAAATAAAGGAAAGTGAAAGGATAAGCCTCCTACTCTGTAGTGACTTTAAATTGATTAACAGACATCTTGCGTTATAAGAAGGAATCGGATCGACAAAATTCAGTGATCTCAATGCAAATCGTACAAACGATTTCTGAATGCGTTCAAGTCTATTGATATGACAAACATGATAAGGTCGCCAAATAAAGGCGGCATATTCCAGCTTAGATCGAACTAAAGAGTTATACAGTAATTTTAGAGTATATGGGTCAGTGAAATCAGATCCAAAGCGTCGAATGAATGCTAGTAAAGAATAGGACTTGGCAATGGTGTAATTTAAGTGACTGTGAAAAAAGAATTTTGAGTCAAAAACTACACCAAGATCAGAGATTTCATAGGAAGTTTTTAATCGGGAACCATGAATGAAATACGAATTAGGAATTACGGAACGGGATTTGGAGAAGGACACATGAGAACACTTACTAATATTTTTTTTTTATTTTATTTATTTATTTATTTAAGTCATTTAGGAGCAAATGATTTTGGTGGCTACACCAGGCTACAACATTGTTGAGATCTGATTGCAACTTAACCGAGTCAGAAGGACTCGAAACACAATTGAAGATTTTTAGATCATCAGCATACAAGAGGAATTTAGAAAACTTAAAGCATTCAGAGATATCGTTGATAAAAATGACAAAGAGCAAAGGACCAAGAATACTTCCTTGGGGGACACCGGATGAGGCAACAAAGGAATCGGACCGAGTGTTGTCAACAACAACTGCACAGTTACGGAGGGAGAGGTACGATTTCACCCACTTTAAGAAAGTGGAATGAAATCCCAAACTAGCCAATTTGGAAACTAGGATTGAGTGACTCACTTTGTCGAAAGCTTTCGAAAAGTCTGTATAAACAGTATCTACTTGAAGGCGATCATTAAAAGCGGACATACAAAATTCAGAGAAAACCGCCAGGTTTGTGACTGTTGATCTGCCGGTCATAAAACCATGTTGGTTATTGCTGATGAAACGCTTTACTGTAAAAAACAATTTTTGTTTTACAATTAATTCAAATAACTTTGAAACCGCCGTCAGTTTTGAAATGGGCCTATAGTTCGTAATGTCGTTCTTATTGCCACTTTTGAAAATGGGCGTAATAAAAGTGACCTTCCAAGCATCAATAAATTCTCCAGTTTGGAGGGATTTATTGAAAATTAGAAGAAGTGGATAAGCAAAAGCAGAGCAATTCTTAAGAAGATGAGGAGATAGACCATCATTATCCGTGTTAGAAGCATTTTTGATATGCCGAATACCATCCAAAACATCTTCAAGGGATAGAGAAAGCGAGCCAAAATTAATAGGGGAATTAACGTTCGGTTTGACATCCACAGAACCAGTGGCAGGTTCAAAATTTGCTCGGAAAAAATCCGCAAAGAGATTAGCTGCTTCCAGAGGAGAAGAAGCATGTTTACTGTTGTAGAACACTTCTGAAGGTATACTTGAGCACGACTTTTTTGAATTCACATAATGCCAGAATGCCTTTGGATTTGATTTAATATCTAACTCGAATTTACGAGCATAGCTTCGTTGAAGGACTTTACTCAAGGATTTGAACTCCATCGAATAGCGCCGAAATTTATCTCTGTAAAGTAGGGAGTTTGAAGATTTGAATTTTTTATAAAATTTATTTCTCAAATTCTTTAGCTTTTTTAGCTCTTTAGTGTACCACGGAATACTATAGCATTTCTTCATTGTACGTGGTATATTCCTAACGCAAATATCACTTATCTTAAGTTTAAAAATATCAAAACATTTGGCAACAGTAGCATGAGCAAATAACGAATCCCAATCTAAAGTAGAAATTTCCTCATTAACAACATCAAAATTGCAGCGTTTAAAGCAAAAATTATTAGATTCATTATTACCACAAAGACCTTTAAAGTCATAGAACTCTAATAGAATATCAAGCGGTACATGGTGTAAACCAGACCTTGACAAAGGGTCGAGGCATTCGTTCAATGAAAAATTCATGTTATCATTTATGAAGACAAGATCGAGAATTCTAAACAGCATATTTCTTAAGTTATTTATTTGGATAAGATCCAGACTTAAGAAGCTGTCAACTAAATAGGATTCGGCGAAACTATTAATGTTTTTAGGAAATAAAGCAAACTTATTATCTATGTATGACCATTCTACATTGCATAGGTTGAAGTCGCCAAGAATACAGAAGTTACAGCCCACATGAGTGGAGACTAAAGCCTGAATATTATCGACATGCGCTTTGTACAATGCATCAGTACTGGCCGGAGGAATATACGAAGCAGAGATATAAGTTTTAGAGATTCCATGAAGGGTCAGTGCTCGGGCCAGTTCTGTGGAACATTATGTACGACGAAGTGCTAAACCTCCCCGTTCCGGAAGGCGTGGTAGTGGTGGGATTCGCGGACGACATCGCGATAACAGTTGTAGCGAAACAGCTGGCGGACGTAGAGCAAAAATCAAATGCCACAATAACGGTCGTCCGATCGTGGCTTCAGTCAGTGGGCCTACAACTAGCAGAAGAAAAAACGGAAGCGGTGCTGGTGAGCAGCCGTAAGAAAAGCGAGGTAATAAGAATCGAGGTTGGCGCCAATATCATTACCTCCAGTCGATCTATTAAGTACTTAGGCGTGGTCATCGATGACAGGCTCAGCTTACGAAAACAAGCCGAATACGCCTGCTGCAAAACATCCAAGACCTATACCAGCTTATCACGGATGCTCCCCAACATCGGGGGCCCAAAAGCTAGTAGGCGAGTGCTACTTGCTAGCGTAATATCGTCCTCGCTACTATACGCAGCGCCAATCTGGGCCGAATCCCTGCACATCAAGGCGTACAAGCGACAATACGACCGCGTCTACCGGCTTGCAGCACTGCGCGTGATAAGCGCTTTTAGAACGGTGTCAGACGTGGCAGCTTGCGTCATTTCCGGGATGTTGCCAATCGACATCAAGGCAGACGAGATGCGGCGTATATATGCCCTTAAGGGAACACGATCCAAAGAGGAAGCAGCGCGCGTCGAAAGAGCAACCTCCATGAGGCAGTGGCAGGCGCGATGGGACCGCTCGAGCAAAAGTCGGTGGACGCATAAGCTCATCCCATGCATAGACAAGTGGACAAGCAGAAGGCATGGCGAGGTGAACTTTCAATTAACACAGTTCCTTACAGGCCACGGTGGCTACAGAAGCTACCTACAAAGCTTCGGCCATGACGACAATGCCAATTGCCCATCCTGCGACAAGCCAGAAGACCCTGAGCACACGTTATTCGAATGCCCACGATTCGAGGCCGTTCGCTCCACACTAAACACGGCGACCCGGAAAATTTTGAACCCACACAATATAATTGACGCGATGCTGGAGTCAACGGAAGCTTGGGACAAAATATGTGGAGTCATAACTTTAATTCAAGCTGAACTGCGAAGAGCAGAATAGGCCAGAAGCAGCCAACGCACAACAGAGCCTGGAAATATAGGCTAAACTTAACCCCCCTCTGCGATGCGATACTTAGCGGTAATTCCGCAGAGGGAATGAAGGGTTAACAGGGGGTGGTTTTAGTCGGTAAGAATCCGGCATGCTGGTGGGTTGTCCAAGTATCTTTCGAAGATTTCCACCTCCTGCGCGGAAAAAAAAAACATGCATGTTTTGATAATAAGAAACATGCGCTACAGTAAAACCTTAGCAAACAAAAAGCTCATACGAAATAAGTTGAAGCCGTTACCGGAGGTAAAAGATTTGCTCGCGGGAAGTAACGAATAGAATAATATTACAAAATTAAATAATCATCAGAAAAATTATGGCAATAATATATTAAAATCATACAAATAATACAATCTATATATATGTATGAAAATCAATGGCCATGCGTTAGTCTCGCTAAAACTCGAAAATCGCTCGACCGATTTGAATATTTTTTTTTTATTTGTTCGCCTTGAATTAGGGGAAGAAAGGTGGAGTTGCAGCTGCGCTTGCGAGAGGCGTGCGATTCACGAGGTATCGATTGGGGTGTGCACGAGTTCGGAACGCAGGAGCTAGAGGCGTCGGCCAAGGTGGAGGAGTCGCCTGCTGGTGCTGCGTCGCCGCAAAACACGGCTGCGGATGTTCTGCCGCTGCAAAGAATGGATATGAGCCAGTTGCTTGTGCCAATGGAAGGAATGTTCGAGACTTCGAATCGTGAAATGTCAGCCAAAATGGAAGCGATGAATCTTGAAATTTCGGCAAACGAATTTCGGCTTTAGGGAAATTCTGTGCGCTTGGAGGAGTGGATGAAATTTCCGACAGGATTAATGTGAAAGTTGAGCACCTGGAGAAGCTAACGGAACATTTCGACAAATAAGTTGACAGTCTGGAAGATTCGACGAACAGGAAAATCGACGAGCGTCTTAAGGAGGTACAGCCGCGAGAGTGGTTGTCGCCAGTTCGAGAAAGTTCGGCTACCAGAACAGAAGTGTTTATTTGTGATTGTACTACGCCGTTCGACACATTCAATTACAATATGACCTGGCTGCTCTGGAGAATCAGTGGACCGATGTCAGGAAAGATCGAAGATTGGCACTGGCTCTTAGAGGTCCTGCGGCTGAAGTAATAAAATCGGTTCCGGAATGTTTATAATAACAATAATATGTTATCTGTTTTTAATTTTTATGTTTTCAGAATCTTTATCTAAATCAAACCTGAAAACCCACATCTAAACTATCGAAAGCATCGTTGAAATTGGCAATTTTCCGATGTGAGCAAACTTTGAACATCGATAGCTAAACCACAGATAACTTATCAAGTAGATGTCTCGCGGCCAAGGAAAAAATGTCTCAAAAAGTTCGACAAATTTGGCCTCGGAAAAAGAGCTTTTGGCCTCTAATGTGACGCCGCTTCACACGCATTATGTTCTATTTTTAGACACAGAAATATGCGAATTTTAGTTAAAACGGCGCTTGTCTGTTATTAAGCCTTTTAAGCAGACGGTGAGAGTTGGATGTTGATGGTCAAGTGTGTAAGCGGGAGTCTCAGACGTCAGCTGCGCGACCCTTACTTTAGCTGCCAAGATTTGTTTGAATGGCCTCTTTTTAAATATATTCCTTTTTATACGACCCGTGAAAACAATATAATTGAAAAGTTCACTTGGTTTTAGATTTCATGATTAGTAAATGGTTTGATTTTGGTTTTGGAGGCACATATAATTGTTTTAAAGTTTTAAAATCAATCAACCGCAGCATACGGTTACAAACAACCATACACCAAAGAGATTCGATTGATACCCTGTAGGAATTCGGACTGGTCCAAATGTAGTTTTTCAACTGGTTGCTTGTCAGTCATGGCGATGTCCTAGGCGACAGTCAATTGTCCCCGTCTGCATCCATTTGCAACTAGTCCAAAGTTAGTCCTAAGTAAAACAGTTTATAAACCAGTTGTAAAGCAAGTAGTTTGGAAACTAGTTTAATATGGGTTAGCTTTCCAACCACTTGAAGTTTATAGGAAAATAAAACAATTGCATTTTTTTAAATTATTATAATATACAATTTAATTTAACATTTTCATAAAATAACAAACAAAAACAATTATCACTGGATATGAAAATTTATTACCTAATAAATAATATTACTTAATAATATGCAAAAAAGGTCCTGGTGTAATGTAACGTCCAGTTCCTTATCACCATGGACCTCGTCTGCAACAAATAAATAAACAGTTAAATGAATAAGTTAATACCTTTAAAATTTGCGTTAAATAGTTGTCTTCAAGCCGTTCTTCGATAAAACAACGCTGAGGTTTCTTTTTAACTTCCCGCCTTACAAGAGAGAACAGTTTTTATCTGTACAAATGAAATTAATTAATTTCGAATCAAAAGAATTCAAAATATTATAATACCAACCACTATTGCTCCCACAATTCAATTTTTTTTTTTTTTTTGTTTTTTTATTTACGACTTGCGTACAAAAAACTGCGACTAGTTTATACAAAGAAAATTAAACTAACTAGCAATTTACATTTGACATAATAGCTAAGGATACAATTTAAATTTTAAAACAATTTAACATTTGAGTTAGGAATTCGAACATCGGACATTTATTTTATTTTAAAAGATCGCTGGGCCTTATTCTGTTTAGTTTCCTTTCCGGTACAAACGAATGTTGAAGGAGGGAAACTTCTGCATTTTCATGGTTTTTCAGCCTTTCCATGTGGGCTACGGCATGAGTGTGTATTGTGGCTTCAACTGTCTCTACTTGAAGATCGCGATGAATATCGATGTTGCGAATGTACCATGGTGCATTTGCAAAACCTCGTAGCACTTTATTTTGAAATCGTTGGATTTTGTCTCGATTGCTTTGGCTGGCGCAACCCCAAAGTTGACATCCATACGTCCATACTGGCATTAGGGCTTGTTTGTAAATAGTAATTTTGTTTTGCATAGATAAAATAGATTTTCTACCTATTAGCCAATGTAGGTTCCGGTATTTAGCATCGAGTTCAAGTTTTTTCTTTTTGATATGCTCATTCCAACGGAGCTTCGCATCAAGTGTTAAGCCGAGGTATTTGGCTACGTTCGCATGTGGAATCTGCACACCGTTTAGATACAGGGGTAAGTATCGGACTTTGTTTGTGTAGACAATATTGATTGTTTTGCTGCTATTTATCATTATACGCCATTTCATTGCCCATTTGGCAAAGTCATTCACTGCTTTTTGTATAGTGTTCGTGGTATCATGCTCCGTTTTTCCAACAATTCAATGCAGCTCAAACTACGTTAAATTCCAACTGAAATCACCCAAGACAAAACATGCAACATTCATGATGCTTTGCAGCAATGACTATATGACGCGAAACTGAGAGGGGTCACGGTTGCTAATTCGGTAAAACCAGGCCCCAGAGTCGCAAATTCGGTAAAACCAGGACCCAGAGTTGATTAGGGTTCGTACAAAAAATTCGCCATACAAACGCCAGGGCAAGCGCTGCTGGTGCGTTCGATGTTTATTTGTAAAAAAAATAATTGGTTTTTTTTTGCTTTCATTCTGTAGTACGTTTATAGGAAATTGATTGCAAAAAAACGTTGTTGCTGAAAAACGTCATAAGTATGTTGCCTCGTGTTTTAATATGATTTTACTTCAGTTTTTGCTGACTGCCCTCAAAGCCTTAACGTTTGCATTGCTTGAGTTGCAGCTCTGCGTTTGAAAAGAGTTCAACTTGCCAGCACTGTTTCTTGCTGCACTAGAAACGGCAAACTAAATGAGACATGAACTGAAGGAAAAAGCAACCGAATATCTTCTGACTTCAGCGTATGAAATAATTTATTTCTGCTTTTTTTTTGTACGCGTTACAATCAAAATTACTTACACCATTAAAACAAGGTGTTTCGCAACGCTATATTTACAGCAATTAAGAAAAGTTAGCACTTTAAGATGCAAACAATTGACTGGCAACCGGTGCTATGCGAATGTTTGGGTAAAAAAAACCCGTACACTATCGGACGATTGGAAAAAGCAAAAAATGGTCTGAAAATTATTTCTCCTGTATAGAACTAACTATAAAAATATATTATTGCCCAAAAGTGTCAAAAGAACCGTTTGGTATTCTTTTTAGTGAATTAAATTAAGGTTTTATAAGCTGCATAAAAAAAAACAGTCCTGTGTTCGAACTCGAGCATTTAGCACAAAAGCATACCTGATATGATCCGATCGTCAACCCTGTGTTAGAGATTCGCTAAATGAAGAAATGCGAAATAAAAAGGACGGCAAGTGACCCTGTCATATTCAATGCATTTAGCTTTGTGTTCTTTGGTCTATTTATCAATAATATTTACATAATGAAACCAAAAAAGTTGATATGTTGTGTATTTGATGCAGAAAATTAATGAGAAAATACTTTAAAAAGCAAATAATTGACAGGAAACTGGCGGAATTTTGGTTTGCACAACAATCCCTAATATCGGGATAAGAGCGGAAACAGTGAAGAGCTGATCACTGCCAGCACATACAGACTGTGTACGTGAATTGCAAAAAACGCACAAAAATCGGCTTACTCTCCCACTTTCCAATCGCTTAATCGCTGATGCTTTGAATGTTGTCTGAACTTTAGACGTAACGGTATTTTGTTGCTTATCTCACCTCTGTTTCGTTTTTCTTATTTTTATGTGCTCCTCTCGCCTATGAACGCGTACACAGAACGTGGACGATTAGACGCGAACTGACTGACTTCTGCATTCGCTGACAGCTACTTGAGCAACTAGTTCTCTAATTGACTTACAAAAAACCAGTTGAAAAACCCATGAATTTTGGGAACCAGTTGTCTCAGGTCCGACAGGGTAATAAGTGATGAGCAGTATTTGACTATTGGTGATTTTTTCACTGTGAATGAAAAATCACAGTAACAACCCAGGGCTGCAATTATGTAAAAATACTAGCGAAATTCTGTGCATGTAGTGGTACCAGCTCTCCCAGTTTCCTATCACTTTATCACTGCCGACAACGCTTTCAACTTGCCGCTGGTAACGTTCATTCCCAAAAATGGCCATGTCGCCAAAAATTCGACCCATATCGTTTCGCAGCCCCCGTATGCGCCTGATTTAGCTCCGTGCGACTTCTGGCTATTCGCTAAACTCAAAAGACCGCTCCGGAGACATCGTTTGAGTCGACTAGGGAGATAAAAGCCGAATCGAAGAAGGTGTTGAAGGCCATTCCGGAAAATTACTATTTTGGAATGCTTCGAGGACTGAAAAAAACGCTGGCATAAGTTAATTGAATCGAAGGGGGAGCATTTTAAAGGCGATGAAATAGATTTAGAAGTTCCGGCCGTTCTTCCTTTCCTCATCAGGCAAAGAGTTGTTTTGGTCGTGCGAAAACGTGTAAACAACACAAATAAACACAATAATAAACGATAATTGATGCATTCATTTTTTACTTAAGTAAAACATGCGAGCAAAAGAAAACATTGTCTTCACGAGTCATCTCGCTACTAAGGCGTTCAATCCCAAAGCATTTTAAATGCCTTGGGGTTTCTGAACTTAAAAATTACAATCCCGGATTTTCGGGATTTCGTTCTGTTTAACTCTTTCAGCAGAACAATAGAAGCTATTCAAATTTGTTTATATAAAAACATACTTTTTCTGTTAAGCTGAATTTATGAAATTTATAAAAGTTGTATTTATGAAATAAAACAGTATTGTTACGAAAATTAGTTCCGCAGGCTTATTCGTCTTTCTAGATTGTGGTCAAGAAAATAAAACACGCAGCTTAAACTATCAGTCACTTTATTTACAATTTTACTGTCTTTAAACTTATTACTCAGAAAAAATAACCAGAAATTGTTAAATATACAAAATTGAATGAAATTCTTACTATTTTAGTAAATATATTAATATTTGAAGTCGTTGGGATCTCATACATTCAATAATATTAAGCGAAAATGTCTGCTTGTGCACCAGATGGATAAAAACTGGATGACAATATACCCTTCTCTCTATCAACAAGGAAAATCAGCTGATTTCTAAGTTTATGTTTATGGAAACTAACAGCCCTATTCTGGTAAACCTAACAAAACTCACCATGCTGACAATTGAATGGATTCTATCAATTGTTAAATTTTCGTATTCTCGCCATTTTTTAAAAGCTCTTTATCTAACACTGCAAATAGAAGAGCAGCTATTATTAGCGTGTACGCTCACTCTGGCTAAAAAAAATGAAGAGGAGAAGGCTCTTGAGGCCTTTGCACGACGAAAGCGCCTTTTGCTATGCAGGAAAGCATTTTTGTTAAAAATTATCGTTTTTCAAAATCGATTGGCCGGGAAATGCTTTTGGAGCTAGAGCCGCACGACACTCAAAAGTCCACGTTGCCTTTCATGTGTAGTTTCCTGACGTCACTGTTTTTTTACGTACATGGTTCATACCAGAAGTGTGTGGGAAGCAGTTACCATTCAACAATGAGCCAAGCTTCCGTCTCACGCGCGCTGAGCCACATGTCCCAGCTCATTGTGAGGGTCAAAGCCAATAGACATTGATAACGAAGCCAAAGAAGAATTGCAGAATTCAGACAATGGTATCGAAACTGCAGAAAGACCGTTTCTGATAGAATGAGGAAGAATAAGATCCCGTTATATATTGTCTTTATAACTCAGTCCATATAGTTTCTATTCAGTTAATTTCAGTAAAAAATACATAAAAAACACATTAAAAAATAAAACAACAGTTCATAACAAAACAGTATAAATTAACACAACCTTTTTTTGGGGTTTTTATTAGGTGCTATGCACCAACTTTATTATTTAAATTTAGGTGCTATGCACCAACTTATTATTTAAATTTAGGTGCTATGCACCAATTTATTTTTAAGTGCTGTGCACTGTTTGGTCTCCGGCTTAGAACTAACTTCTTAAAAGCTAACAAAAAGTGATGGGAGTCGCTCCGTCCAGAAACGCGTCGCCGCCGTTGGTGGCGAAGAGATGTGCAGCAGCCATGTAACTGGATACGCCTGCTATGTCACGTAGCGGATTGTTGCAACGCAGCAGTAGTGCAGCTAGGTAAATAGCCAAAGATCTAGCAGTGGATCACATTGCGGCGTGGGTGGATGCTCAGCATTCCAGTTGCAGAGGATTGCTGCTGATGTTGGCGAATTTTGCGCAGTTGTGGACTGCGCTGGTCTAGCTGCCGATGTTGGTGATTTTGCGCAGCTGTTGACCGGTATCTGGTATCTGGCTGCTGACGTTGGCTACTTTGCACATTTCTTGACTGTGCTGGTGTTAACTACTCCCCACGTTAAAACCGGGCGTCCTCGGCCGCTTCCTGGCCTTGCGCCGAGCTTCCTGCATTAGTCTCCCGAATTGCGTTCAGAACGAGGAGTTTCCTTCGCCGCTTTACGCATCGGAGAACCAGCCAAATTGCTGTTACGCCTACTATTAATGTGCCAAATAGGTATGACCACGTTGTTGTCTTGGATTTGATTTCTCGGTGTATGGTTGCGATGTGTTTGAGATTTTGCATGTTTACCTCGTGCAGATACGGTAGTGATAGTGTTGCTACATGTTCCGTAAACTGGATATTCTGGGCTAATGGTACTTCGGGAATGAGACGACCCTTGCGCCGCTGGTTTTCGAAGGTTGTCCCATTTACTATTAGTTTTTCGTCGAATGTTATTAGGAATGTGCCAGTTATAATAACGGGCGGCTTAGCCTCCTGACGTATCTCTACTGTGCAATCGTTAATGATCATTAGACCGTCATCGATCGCCTGGATCCGCTGGATATCGTGTGCTGATATAGTTTGGCATGTAGCAGTGTAGTTGTTGAGTAGTTGCTGCAGACATGAGCTTTGTGAGTGAGTCATTTCTTTGCAAAATGTAGATGCCGTTGCAGCCCTGCAGTCCTTCATTATTTTGTAAACCCCATTACATTTCGCTACAACATTAGTTTCTAGTAATACAATTTTGTTATTGTGAACTACCGGATAAATTACAGTTTTATTACATACAAAATCAATTCTGGGATATTTTATGAGAAATAATACAATTTCATTATTTTGTAATATTTTAAGTTTGGAAGTTTGTAGAATGTCGCTTACACTTATATCAACTGTCTTTTCGTTTTTTATAATGTTCTCGATTTCAATGCTGTCGAGTAAAGCTGGGTTTATTACATTTCTTTTACCTAACATTATTGAAAAGGCAATGTTGTCTAGTTCAGTGATTGCGGCTTTATTCCTATTGTTAATTAGTTCAAAAAGGGTAATTTGGTCAAGTTCCGTCTGTCTGTTGTGTGAGAGTAGCTGGTTTATAGTGTCCGTCATTTTACTGATTTAAATTTGTAGTTGCGAATTAATTTTTATCTGTTGTTCGTTTGCCTCTAACAGGGCCTCCTCCTTCCGGCTTACTTCTTGGAAGTCGTCAAAGTCGGGTGTGCCCGCTACATATTTAAGCGCAGTACCGATAAAGTTGAGGCTGCGAGTATGGCGATGATGCACCCGTAATGCTTGAAGGCGTCGTGTTATCTATTCACAATCGGCCAGCAGAGTCTTCGTACGTGTGATTGTGGTACCTGGTCTATGTATTTTTGTGTTTCTTCTATTATGGTTTTAAAGGTTGTTAAGTTTGATCTATGCGTTATGTAGTTGTAGTCTGACTAAGTTACAACTAAGCCGTCGGTGATAGGTATATAATTCGATTCCGAGTACTCCAACAGTTCTGCAGTGAGCAGCGGTGGCAGGAGGAACCTACGGGAAAGACATTATCTGAGGTTACTTTTATGAATAGATGTTTTCCCGATCAGTACAGTAGTTCCTAAGTCCTTAGTTACGGTGCCCTCAACGTAGATTTTGGTAAATTTGTTCCCTATTCGTTTATTTGTTTTGATGAAAACTGTATCTCCTGGCTGAAATTTCCTGGCTACTTTCGATTTCTCACACCTCTTAATCTCCTTTTCCTGGGCTTCGATGATTTTGTTTTTTATATCCTCTTTAAGGGATTGTGGGGTTGAATGTATGACGTCCACGGGCCTGTAGCCTGTGACTGAATGAATTGATCTATTGTATTTGGCTGTGGCAATCAAAATTATGTCTGCAGTGTCATTTATGCCTTGGGTCAGTTTTGTACATCTGGCAATTTCAGTCAGAGTGCTGTGGAATCGTTCCACCTGTCCGTTCGTGGTACTATGGTATGGAGGGATGGTAAATGTGCGTATTTGGAAGTGGTCCATTAAAAGCGATTTAATGGTTTGAGAATTGAATGATTTCTCGTTGTCAAAGACTACGGTTTTCGTCCCCTTGAAAAAATTAAGAATTTGCAGGAGCGATTCTTTTATATCGACTATGGATCGAGAAACTATTGGCGAGACTAGGGCGAATTTTGAGAACTTGTCAATGCATGTCAGAAAGTATTTCTTGTCGGTCGAATATATCTCCAAGTGCAGAATTTCGCCAGGGTGTTGTGGTATGGGAGTTTCCCCAATTCCTGGATCCGGAGGATGACGTTGATACTTGGCCTCGTTGCAAGTTTTGCAATTGGAGACAATTTCTTTTAATCTCTTACGGATTCCCGGAAAGTAGTACTGCTCGAGGACTTGTAACGTATTCTCCCGCGCGGATCGATGTGCACGGTTGTGCTCCGCAGCTAGGATTTCCGACTGGTCATCTTGATTGGTTACGTCATTCACTTTCCTCTCAGTATGGCGGAATTTTACTGATGGGAACATCCTAACTAGTTTGTCCTGAATCTGTCCTAGTATGGACAGGTTGCACAATATGCCGTTAATGACATCCGGGTTAACATTTGTTTTTAGTGTGTCAAAAAGATTGTCCAATGAAGAGAAGGTAATTTCGTGTCTAATCTGTTTTTTAAATAGGATTTTAACTGTTTTTGCATCTTGAGCGCCATGCTCTAGAATTAGCTGGGTTCGAAAGCAGTTGATGGGGTTTTGAATTGTTGGAATTGTTTGGGTGAGGGATTCCTCGCTATGTTGAGTTATATTGTCTTCGTCCTCTATTGCGTTGATGTGTTGTCTTGAAAGGGCATCTGCGACCAAATTTTCTTTTCCTGGCTTATAAAAGTATTTGGGGGAAAATTCTTCTATGAAAGCTTTCCATCTTTTGATTTTAGCATTTGGATTTTTATCCGATATGGCGAACGTTAGTGGCTGATGATTGGTAAAAATGTGAAGTTGTTTAACGCCGTAGAGGTAGTTGCGCAACTTTTGGAGAGCCCACACGATTGCCAAAAGTTCTCGCTCATTGGTTGCATAGTTTTCCTCAGTGCTGTTGAGAGTCCTAGATATCATCATGAGTGGCCCACCATTTTGTGACAAAACTGCACCAATAGCGTGTGAAGACGCATCTGTGGTGAGGTCAAATGGTTTTTCAAAATTTGGATACAGGAGCAGCACTTCTTCGGAGGCAAGAATTCTCTTGATTCTTGTAAACGCTGCACCGGCGTCTTCGTCCAATTCAATTGTAACCTTTTTTGATTGATTGGCACCTATGTTTCCGTTTGCCCCTCGTAGGATTTGGGTAAGTGGTTTAACGATTTGGGCATAATCTTTAACAAATCGCCGATAGTATCCGCACAACCCAAGGAAAGATCGTAGGGCGCGGAGGGTTTTGGGTGTTTCGTAATTCAGGATTGCCTGAACCTTATCAGGGCACGTTTTGATGCCTTGCTTTGATACAAGAAATCCCAGAAACTCGACCTCAAGCTTGAAAAATTTTTACTTTTCTAATGACACTCGCATGTTCGCTTCATAAAGTTTGCCAAGAATTCTATCGATGTCCTTCAGATGTTGTTCTTCAGTTCGGGAAAAGATTATCACATCGTCAATGTAGACGTGACAACACCTCCCAATTTCATCCCTCAAAATGTCATCGATTGCCCTTTGAAATATACTTGGGGCGTTCTTTAGCCCAAAGGGAAGTCGACAGAACTCATATTTTCCGTTATTAACGGAAAATGCGGTTTTCTCTCTGTCTTTTTCAGCGAGTTTAATCTGGTGAAATCCTGATTTAAGGTCAAGGGTAGTGTAATAGGCAGAATTTCCCAGATTTGCCAAAATGACGGACGTGTCTGGTATAGGGTATTTGTCGCTTATGGTTTTTTCATTCAGTTTCCTGAAATCAATAACCAAACGCATCTTCCTTTTCCCCTCTTCGTCAACGCCTTTTTTATCTACAACCCATATAGGGTTGTTAAATGGCGATCTTGATGGTCGTATAATACCTGTGCTAAGAAGTTCCGCTACCTCTTTGTTGACAAATTCACCCACTGCCATGGGGTAGGGGTACGATTTTGAATAGACTGGTTCGTCATCCGTGGTTCTTATGGTGGCAACGATCTTGGTATTGTATGGCAGTGATTGTGCAGGATCGGCGAACACCTCATTCCGGTTTTCAATTATACGGGAAAATGTCTCCTTTAGTTTCGGGGGTACTGTTTCACTATTGATTGTGATATAATTAATTTTGCCAGAATAAAGGTAGAGTAATTTTTCCTGACCGCCATTGTAATGGAGGGTGCCTTTTTTGACATCGAGTCTAGCGCCGATCGCTCTAAGAAAATTAAAACCTATTATTCCATCAAAGGTGCTAAGATGTGGCAAAATAAAGAAGGGAGTGGTTATCTGAAAAATGTTCATGAGGCACTGGTGTTCTATTTTTGTTTCGCCATGGATTGATTTAACCAAGAATGGGTTTGTCATTGGTTTCACCGCTTTTAATGTGTCCAAATTTTTTACGTAGTTTCCCGTTGCGCCAGTGTCGATCAGAAATTTGAGCTGCTTCCCCCCTAACGTCCTCGTGATGTAGGGTAGGAGGGATTGACCTCTAAAAAATTCACCTCATCCGAAACTTCTGAATAGTCCGAGTAGCTGTGTTCGTTTGGGTCACACTCCAAATTGACGTCTGGGTCGTTACGACTGTCAGAACGATCGTCTTCTGAATGTTGCTCGTGGGCAATATTTTGAGAGGTTTAATTATTAATTCTCTGCATTTTTGTAAAAGGCTGCCGGTCAGATTCCAGTGGCCTTTTGAATGGCGGCCTAAATTGGGGGTAGACATTTTGTTGTACTGGGTTTATGTTTGTGTTGGGTCTTGGTGTGTAATTGGGTGCATTAAAATGTGGCCTAATTGGTCCACCAAATGGAAGCCCTGTTGGCCGGTTTGTAGGATAAGTCTGAGGGTGTTGCTTATTTAGTACGAATCGGGATGTCGATGGATCTATCTCCATAGGTGTTGGTCGGGTTGGTTGTGAGGGGGTGGGAGGGCTGGGTTGGTATCGTCGGTAATGCGGTGAATTGTAAGGGTTATAGGACGCCTGTTGCTCGCTGTTAGCAGCAAAGGTATGTGCGAACATGGACCGTTTCTGATTGGACTCCAGCTCTTGAGCAAGAGCTAAAGCCGTTGGCATATCCGCAGGCCTAGAAGAAAACAGGATATCGCACATGGGTTTGCGTAACCCGGAGATAAAAGTCCTGAGTGCGTCCTGTCTGTATTTCTGGCTAAGGGATTCTACCAGTTCCCTATTATTACCGTGAGACATCACAGTCTTGTTAACCAGGAGTGTTAACTTCTTCTCGACTTCGTCATAGAAATCTGTAATGGGCAATCGACCCTGTCTAAGTACAGCCATTTCCTGTTCTATCAGGTAAATGGGCCTCTTGTCCGCGTAGGTATGATTCAATCTGGCTATGATAGCCTCAAAGTTCAACACCGTGTTGAACGAGGACAAAGCCAGGTCGGCCGATCCTATAATTTTGTTGCGGATTATCGCCACTGCCTGGTAGCCCTTGGAGCTAGTTTCGTAGCCCTTAAACATCTTGTAGGCAGCAAAAGCGGCTTGTCTCCATGAGACGTACCTGGCTTGATCGCCATTAAACTCAGGTAATGACTTGACCACATCTAGTGACTCGTCACACCTGACCCCCGGGTCGATTGTTATTTCTTTGAATTCGGTTACTGTCGGCTGTGTTTCTAAGAGGTGGAGCCGAGCGGTCAAGCTGTCCACAGTTGCCTGTATGTCCCGCCGAGTATTCTCAGTTGCTGTACGAATGGCAGCATTAAGCAACTCCTGAATAGTTTCCGGATTCATTTTTTATTTTAATTCAATTTATTTGATTTAATTCAAAAATTATTTTTATGAACGTTAAAAGTATTTAAAAACTAATTTTATTTTGTTTTCTAACCATTAGTAATTGAAAGTTAAATTAATCAAAGATAAAATTAAATGTGATTCAGAATTTAAATGTTTAATTAAATTTTTATTTTAAAATTAAATTTTTAAGTTTAATTATTTGTGGAAATTTCTAAATTTTAATTGGGACAGAATTTCCTAATCATCATGATGGTTTCATATTCCACCAAATTTTTGTCCTCTATGTCGTTTATCGTGGGTTCTCCACGGTCTGTAATACCTACGGTTTCCCAAACTTTTTTGATAACACTTAACTGTGTTTCAATGGTAAATTTGATTTCTTCTTTTTTCTCAAATGAGATTTTGCTAAAAGGGAGTTTTCCTCCTCTTCTGCAGGACATCTCGACCCTGGTGGAGCGGCTTGCAACAGCGCGTCCCGTTTGCCTGAGCTACTAGGAGGCCTCTTTCTCCACACTTTTTTATCTTATTATTCTACTTACTATAAATTACTTTTACAATTTTTAATAAATTCCTTTTTTATTTCGTCCAACGAAAATTGTTTATACTTGAATTCCGTGTGAATCGCAAGTTCTTTTATTTTTGTTAAGAACAAAAAAATGTTTTTTTTTATTTGATCTTTTTATTATTTATTGTTTTATAAACTGGAGGGTCCCGTAGGAATCGCAGTTTCCGATATTTTCTGTTATTAAGTTTATTTTATGCTAGGCTTTATCTTAATTCTTAAAAAAGGCGAAAGATTTATTCGACAACTGAAGAGAAGCCAGTACTCTTTCTCGTGTAAAATTATAATTGTATTGTAATTTTTCTGATTTAAATAAATAAATTCTTAAAAATCTTATTTTAATTCTTATAATTTAACCTCCGACTCACAGTAAGACTGCTATCGCCATAGTTAGCTCGTTCACTGCTCTGCTCTGCTCTGCTGAAGTTTGTTGTGTTTTCACCTTAGTTTCCCTCAAATTTGTGAAGTGGTTATGAAGCTTGTTTTGTGTGTTTAGTTTGCACTGTCCAGTGTCCTTATTTGTGATTTCGAAATTTCCACTTTTTTTAAATTTTCACTTTTTATTTGTTTGCTGTTGGGTGCTTTGCGGTTTTTGTTTTTATGTGTTTTTTCTTTTCATTTAACATATAATTTTTTTATAAATTTTTGTAAGTCACATTATACTTTTACACTATGTGCAAATGCTTCAAGTGTTTGTAAAAAAAAATTTTATTTTTTTTGCTGTTGGGTGCTTTGCGGTTTTTGTTTTTATGTGTTTTTTTCTTTTCATTTAACATATAATTTTTTTATAAATTTTTGTAAGTCACATTATACTTTTACACTATGTGCAAATGCTTCAAGTGTTTGTAAAAAAAAAATTTTATTTGCCGCAGCTGCTCACTTTTATGTTTTTATTATTTTGATTTTCTTGTTCACTATTTCGCGTGATTTATCTATTTTCCGTTCCACTTTTTGTGTGCTTTTCTTAACTAGTTGTCTTTCCACTTTCAAACATTCTCATCCCATTTTCTTCGCAGTAAAAGTGATCTTGAAATGTTTTTGTTTTTCAGTTTTAAAAATTGTTTTTGTTTGAATAATTTTTTCACTAAGTTCGGTGGGTCCGAACTCACGGCCACTTTCGCGATCGATCCTTTATAAGGATAATTTTTCGCGCGCGTGGCCCCACGTTGGGCGCCAATTAACACAACCTTTTTTTGGGGTTTTTATTAGGTGCTATGCACCAACTTTATTATTTAAATTTAGGTGCTATGCACCAACTTATTATTTAAATTTAGGTGCTATGCACCAATTTATTTTTAAGTGCTGTGCACTGTTTGGTCTCCGGCTTAGAACTAACTTCTTAAAAGCTAACAGAAAGTGATGGGAGTCGCTCCGTCCAGAAACGCGTCGCCGCCGTTGGTGGCGAAGAGATGTGCAGCAGCCATGTAACTGGATACGCCTGCTATGTCACGTAGTGGATTGTTGCAACGCAGCAGTAGTGCAGCTGGGTAAATAGCCAAAGATCTAGCAGTGGATCACATTGCGGTGTGGGTGGATGCTCAGCATTCCAGTTGTGGACTGCGCTGGTCTAGCTGCCGATGTTGGTGATTTTGCGCAGCTGTTGACCGGTATCTGGTATCTGGCTGCTGACGTTGGCT
Source organism: Melieria picta (assembly GCA_964056695.1). Classification (NCBI taxonomy): domain Eukaryota; kingdom Metazoa; phylum Arthropoda; class Insecta; order Diptera; family Ulidiidae; genus Melieria; species Melieria picta. The sequence continues at coordinate 3,919,513 of OZ057401.1, read as the reverse complement.
ACTTTGCACATTTCTTGACTGTGCTGGTGTTAACTTATATAAAAGTATTTACATCTTATCTAGCTTTTCATTCAATTTTTGTAGCGCTCGGCTGATTTCTTCAAGAACTGTGAGTATCTTGCTATTTCTTTCATTTCGTTCTTTAATAGCTTTGACCGTATCTGTATATATGGTTTCCAGTGTTATTTTCACTGGCGCACTTCTGCTACTTCTTGCTGTTTCCTCTCTTGTAAAACGAAGGGCAGCATCAGATGTAGGGATGCAAATTCTGAGGAGCAACATCGATATTTCGATGCATCGGCCAGTCAACATCGATACTACGAAAAAATCGCCGGGAAAACATCGATACATCGATGTTTTCCGATGTTTTTTCTTTGAAACCATATAATAAGAAAACAAATCCAATAGAATACAAGAACATTTTTTTATTAGTCACTTAGACTTTTTGTCTTTTATATACATATGAGCATATACAAACATAAAAAGTAACAATTTTAGAACATTCAATGTTCGTTTTCTTTAAATACATAAGTATTTATAAATTAGAGATCAGTTACAAGTCACTTATTGCGCGTTTAAAAAAAAAACCTACATATCTACATTACAGAGATCAATAGAATGCATTGTATTTAAAAATAATAGCTTCGACAATCTTTTTCCAATGAGACGATTGCGCGCTTGAGTTATAGTTGCACCAGCTTTAGAAAACAGTCTTAACATTTTCACAATTTGCAAGATTTTCAGTATTTGCGTATGTCGATAACAGAGTGGTGCTTGACGACTCCATGAAGTCCGGCATCTTTTTCTGCGTTGATGTCGGTTGCAAATTTTCTTGAAACTCACTCACTAGATGCCCATGGATTTTGCTAAGATGACCTCGTAAGTTAGTAGTATTGCCGCACGTTCTCAAAACTTTGTCGCATAACTTGCACTTCGCAGAATTGCTGCTCACTTTCTGGAAATAGCGCCACACCTGACTTCTGGTCGACATTTGCAATTCAGTGAAATTAGCTGGAAAACAATAATATTGTACATATTTCGGTACGAATAATAAATAAATGAAAATATACCTGTTGGGATTTCGGCCACTATTTGGAATGGTTGCCCCACGCAGGGGTTTAATCAAACATATACTTCTTCGCTGCAAATTAGAATGGTTGCCCCACGCAGGGGTTTAATCAAACATATATTTCTTCTCTGCAAATTAGAATGTTGTTTCAATGTCAAATATCTATAATAATTAAAAAAGTAATTAGTTTACAATGTTTTACTTATGTTTAATATATAATTACTTTGTCCGTTTTCGCGATGTTCGAGGATTTAAATTATAACCCACCCGGTCGGGTCCACGTCGCCAGTCAGAAAGGAAGAGAAAGCAGATGGCGGCCGCCGAGTTGCCCCTTTGTTAAAACTAGTAATTTTCACTGACGACGTTGCCAAACGAGCTTCTGCAGTGCTACATGAAAACCAAACGTTGCAGGGCTGCATCGGATCGTATACCATATGTGTAAAGCGCAAACGTTGTGAAAGTTCAAGCGCAAATTATGAAAAAATTTCGATGCTTAAAACATCGTGACATGACATCGATGTATCGGAACTTTTCCGATATTCGCAAATTTTGAACATCGATAGCTAAACATCGAAATTTCAGCCGATACATCGATGTTTCGATTAAATCGATGTATCGTTTGCATCCCTAATCAGATGCTGGCGCTCCTTTAGTCGTAGGAAGAAATCTAGCAACAGCGGGTGAACCTTCCTCAGCCGCTGTGATAAAAATATCAGCACGGGGCGGATCGCGCTCAGCATCATCTATAGTAAAGGCTTGAAGTTCGTTCCGCGTTGATTCCTAATTGCGTAAAAAAGGCTATCATATGGAGCGCAATTGTTTTTTGAACTGCTGCAATTACCTGCAGCCCTAGTGCTTGTACTGTTGGAAGGCCATTTACAGCTGCAGCGCCGAAAGTGTGTAGGGCCTGTTGCTCGAACTCGGTTACATCTGTAACCCGAGGGCAGCGATAAGCGATTGGAAACTCGGAGGAGAAGTGTGAAAAAACCGACAATACACACATAAAATGCACCAAACCTCTCACATAACAGCTGATACTCTCGCCCCACAGCTGATATTCGCGCCGCCATACAAACTGAAAATGGAGGGTTGTTGTGTTGGTCAATTTCAAAATTGAGGGTTGTTGTGCTGGTCAATTTTCATGTGTGAGGGTTATCGTTGTGGTTAATTTTTAATTGCATAGAACATTAATTAATTTTTTGCACAGAATTCTGTGATACGTTTATAGAAAAATGAATAACAAATTCTATTATTGCTTACAAATATAATAAAATTGTTTGAATATATCTCTAACATGTCATTATTTAAGTTTTCATTGACTCATTTCAAAAAATCACCCCTGTGTCTAGAACAGTGCATTTTACACCAAAAGCATCCCTGATTTGATGTTTCATTTGTAAACAAACAGCGCGGGAAGCAATCAGAGAAGTTGAACTTTCGAAAATTTGCATTTTATTAACATACATTCATTTCTTTCGGATAAAAATCATAACAACACATCAAGCAAGTGCATCCAGCAATGCCACGTCAGCGAAATTGTGTCCGGAAGTGCTTGGAAGCACGACATTTTTACTGGGCTCCGGCTGGGCACCTATGACGGTCACCAGGGTGCCGTCTGGTGTTTGGACGTCGACTAGACTACGTCGAAGCTGATATTCGGCGCTGGTGATATGACCACCAAGATTTGGGATGTAGAGTTTGTTACTGTAATCCCCTCCACACCGGCCAAGTCGTCGGTGCGCACCTGCAATTTCAGTTACTCTGGCAATCAGAATCAGTCAGAATTCGGAACTGTTTGTGATTAATGTGCGCACCGCTGACTCCAGTATAGCGGAGTATTGTCCCATTCTGCGCATACCCATGTTGCAGTCAAAGATCACTTCAATGCTGTGGGGTCCACTGGATGAGACCATCATCACTGGTGTGTATAAAATGTTGAATGTAGTGAAAAATATGTACTAAAGTTTATTTTTGTAGGTCATAAAAATGGACAAATTTCTATCTGGGACATACGCAAGGGCGGCAGAGAGATCAATTCGGTAAACGACCACACAGCCGGCATCAATGATATGCAACTGAACAAGGACAGCACCATGTTTGTCACGGCCTTAAAGGAGACTTCGGCAAAGTTCTTCGACTCTGAGTCTCTGATGTGTGTGTGTATCACGTCTCCGCATGCTGCTTCGGAGCAGAGAACGGGTGTGTGTCACCACTGTACCTAGTCACTGTTGTTAAACCGGGTTTTCTATTATTTTCCTCAGATTCAGGTGGCCATTAAGTGCCTCTGCCGTGAGCGAATGCAGTCAAATCCAATGGAGTTTTTAAGGGAGGCTGCCATTATGCATCGAATCGGTAAAAATTGATTATACAAAGATACTTAATTTGCTAATTCGCTGCCGATTGGTGCTGTTCTGTTTAGCATTAGCACTGGAGAGCAATTTGCAGGTCCCCATATCCAACCAACTTTTGTATTTATCCAAAAGCGTGTAAAGAGTAACGAAAAATATAAAATAAACCTGGCGATGTTTGGAATAAATCAATAACAAAATATATGTCAGAACCAGAAGAAATCAACAAAGGCATTTTTATTCATGACGTAGGGGGTTTTAAAATTGTTAACAAAAAACTTCTGTATAGAAAGTTATAGCGCTCGAGGGTTATTTGTTGTATTTTTCAAGTGCTACGTGTGCCAACAAGAATTTCAAACTCCTTACACGAATAATATACAGAACAGTCAATTGTAATGGAATTAAAATATGCTAAAATTATGCGCTCAATTCTTCCGCAAGCACTTTGATTTCGGTCGCCCAATTGCCAACTCCTCGATTTCGTCAGTTCGCATGCCAGCCAACTCCTGTCTAGTTTACAAGAAGGAGTTGCTTTCTGCAGCAACACGGGTTGACCCAGCATGGCTGCCAATTGTGCAGCATTGGGTGCACATAATAACATAAAAACATACGATAACAAAGTTTATAAGATGTATGCATTTTTTATTGAAATAATTGACAATTATGAAAATAATAACATAACAAAGTTTATAAGATGAATGCATTTTTTATTGAAATAATTGACAATTATGAAAATAATAACATACATCGCGAAAATGTATGCATTTCCTATTGAAATGATTGACAATTATGAAAATAATAACATGCATCGTATTAATACGCCTTTTTCTAAAATAATACGAAAGACAAGCTACCTACCTCTAAATTGCAACTTTGCGCTTTGTTCTAACTTCAACGCGACCACACTGTTGAACCTTAACAGCCAATAGGTTTGTTTGGGAACGAATAATTTGTACGAATTTGTAGGCAAATGGAAACAGCAAAGAAATTGTGCGTTCGCAAGTCTGCTGACCCACAACCGTCTTGCTAAGCTTTTCTGCTGCAGCTGAAAAGGAAAAATCGCAGATTGAGCGCAACGAACCATTTGCCTTTTGCATTAATATTTTTACTGGAAAAGTTCCCAAACAGACCTATTCACTGATCCAGTAGACGACGCCATGACACCTCACACAGATTGTGTATGTGAAATGTAAAAAAATGGTCAAAAAATCGCTTCCCCTCCCAGTTTCGTATCACGTTATCACTGCCGAGAGCCTCCTCCCGTCATTGCCATTTGCACTTTTGCCTTCCGGGCACGACTCCGCACCTGATATTTCCACTGTGACAAGCTCTGAAATCGAAAAATGTATGAAAATTAATACTTACGTATGTATACCCAAGCGTTCAAAACTTCTTTCCATTTTGCTGGGGTACGCGTTGGCCCCCTCATAGCATTGAGGTGGTCCGCAATCTGCTCCCATTAATTTTGGACAATTGGCAGTGCATTGGGGCTGTTTTTTCCAGCTTGCAGCTCGGGATGGTCCCTTAAAAACTGCAGACAAAATTTCAGCTGCTCCTGCTTACTTCGCTCAAACCTTGCACCATAATAAATATTTAACACTAGATTTACGGATGTTGATTATATACATACATATTTTTACTGAAGTGAGCCAATTTGACTCATACAAGAAAATTAAAGTTTTTTGCAAAGAAAATAGTTCCAAATCAATTTAAATGAAATGTTTATTATAAAAAAATTCATGGAAAACATTTTTTACATATAAACTCTGTTTTTGAAACACATTTTCCGCAAACATTTCTATTACATTTAGCAGCGATTAAGCGATGTGAAACTGGGAGAGTAAGCCGATTTTTGTGCGATTTTTGCAATTCACGTACACAGTCTGTGTGTGCTGGCAGTGATCAGCTCTTCACTGTTTCCGCTCTTATCCCGATATTAGGGATTATTGTGCAAACCAAAATTCCGCCAGTTTCCTTTCAATTATTTGCTTTTTAAAGTATTTTCTCATTAATTTTCTGCATCAAATACACAACATATCAACTTTTTTGGTTTCATTATGTAAATATTATTGATAAATAGACCAAAGAACACAAAGCTAAATGCATTGAATATGACAGGGTCAATTGCCGTCCTTTTTATTTCGCATTTCTTCATTTAGCGAATCTATAACACAGGGTTGACGATCGGATCAGAGCAGGTATGCTATTGGTGCTAAATGCTCGAGTTCGATCGCAGGACTGTTTTTTTATGCAGCTTATAAAACCTTAATTTAATTCAAAAAAAGAATACCAAACGGTTCTTTTGACACTTTTGAGCAATAATATATTTTTATAGTTAGTTCTATACAAACGTATTACGAAATTGCACCAAAAAAATACAAATAAAAATAAATATTTCTTTGGTCACAAAAAATGACTCACACCAGCAACACTGGAAATTGAAATGAACTAGAACAACAACCCCGTTTTAGAAATTTATGTGGAGGAAAACTACGTTCCTGATCAAGCTTGGGGCCTACTAGTAGGCCCCAAGGTTGCAATTTTGCAATAATATTAGTGAAATTCTGTGTATGTATTTCTACCGGCTCTCCCAGTTTCACATCGCTTAATCGCTGACATTTAGCACAATGGTTTCTACATCTGTTTCTTTTGCATGATTGTTGAACTTGACAATTATTCCGTGCGTCAGTAGCATGAACTTCTGTCATTGGAATGGAAGTGTTCTCGACTTCTTCTCTATATTTACTTCTTAGCTCTTCAGCCAATTGGAAAATAAAATCTCTTCGTGAAATATTTACTTGAGTCGTCTCTTTATACAGAATCCACTGCTAAATCTAAAATATTGTAGAAAACTTGTACAGGCCATCTGCGTGAACTTGCTTTAACGCTATATTTTCGGGCCATTTGGTCAAGTACATCAACGCCATACTTGGTGCTATTATAATAGGTTACTGTTTCTGGAACAAGTTTTTTATTTTTTTCTTTTTATGTTTTGTACTTAGTAGTAAAACTGTTTTATTAGGCTTGCTTTTATAAATGGTCAGGGTACAATTCTCAGATCTATACAGTTTTGTAGAAAACTGTGCCATTTTATCTTTCTTGGCTTTCGCAATTTTAGGTAATTCTTTTCGGTTTGTACGTATAGTAGTTTAACTTTTTTAACAAGTGGCTCTGCAAGCTTAGAGCCTATTTACACGAGGGCTTTCCCCCTGCGTTAAAAGTCATGCGTGACGAGTTTGTAGGCGAGAAGTGGAAAGAAGTCAGCGGGGTAGGCAAACACGCACGGTCAGCAAGGTCGAGGGGTTTTTTGACATTTTGCTTTGCTCTTTTTCGCACTTTTCTTCAAATTTCAAACCGGCCGGACGTTTTGCTAACAATTATATTTACATCTTCCCTATTACTTCAATTTGAGCAGTTAATAGCAATTTCAGTGACTTCTAAAATATTTTTAATCATTTCTTCTTTGTTTAAACCCATTTTTCTTTTAATAATGAGAATATCAAAAACTACGCGAAAATGTGAATGAAAGAAAAAAGTCAAGCAAAGTTGCAAGTAAAAATTCTTCATGTAAATGCATGAAGATTTACGCAGCAACTTCAAAAGAGAATTGAAAAAACGCAGGGCGAAAAGCCTTCGTGTAAATAGGCTCTTAGTTACTACAAATTCGCTCAAGGGAATGTTTGATCCTCGGGTTTCATCCTTGCCCAAGTACGGAAAACAAGATATTTGCTTCTAACATCGGATGCCAGCCAAAATTTGATGCCGAATTTATCCGGCTAAGGTATAAACAGAACCAAATCGTCGGCCGAATTTATACGCACCAAAAAATGACGCAGCACGTCCGTCGTCGTGAAAATACGCACAGTGAAACAGAATGGGTGCGAAATTCGCATCAGCTGTTCATAAAAATTATTCCTGCAAACACGGCAAACATACTTCTTCTTTCACACTTTCTTCTTCCTAACTTCCTCAATTAGCACTCCGTCTTGTCCGTTTTCTAAAACATACGAAAGGGAAAGACAAAATTTATTGTTTAGCACAATTTTCTATTAAAATTTGAAGCACTTACAACTTTGCAACCTTAAAGTAGCACAAATCACAAAATTTTTGCAGAATTTTTCGTTTGTTTATATTTACGATTTTCACCTCTGACAGCTGCACAGCTGATTGGTTCGCACGACGACTGCGACAAAATTAGAATTTGTTCTATCGTCGGACGACCGGTCGTCGTTGTGGGCAATCACATGCACTGCTGTGTGTTTTAATTTTGACAGCGTACGTTCGGTGCGTAAAAATCGGCCGACGATTTGATTCTGTTTATACTATTATTCGGCATGTACTGCGTAAATCGGCATCTAGCTTTAGTAGGGAATAATTGCTCATCGTTCGTTATGTTTGCGTCAGATTTGTAACAAGCCTGACTATTCTCTATAAATTTTTCCCATATTTTTGAAATCAAGGCAAATTTGTCTGTCTTCAGTCTTTCACTGCGTTCATTTTTTTTTATCAAAACGTATGAACCGAAGTATGTCTATAAATTTATCTCTTGACATTGTCTGGGCGAAAAAAGCCGGACCCCACTTCGCAGACCACAAATATGACCACTTCAAATTTTTTGCCTCATATGCTTCTCTAGCAAATAAAATTGCTACAAAGGCCCACAATTGTGATTTTGTAACCGTCCATTCCTTATTATTCAAAACTTGACGAGCTTCGAGTTCGGTATATGATTTTATATACGCCATCATACCTTCGTCAATTATCAAGTTGAATGCGCTACTTGCCGAACCAAGCATAATACGCCTTTTAGCATAGGCAGTTGGACCAGAAACGTCTTTGAATATGGTATAAATCAGTGATGTACCTACGTTTCTGCCTTCATTCAATGTTTCCCATAAAGTCCCATCAGCAGCTTTTTCGGCTGAAACTTCTTTATCAGAAGATGTATCGATAGCGTCTAAATCATTTTTGGTTTCAGAATCAGAAATAACTCTAGCTCTTTTTTTACTAGGAGCTGTGTAACGAAAAACTTCATCTTCGCTTTCGGTTTCAGAATCAGAAATAATGCTGGCTCTTTTGTTGTAAGGAGCTATATAACAAAGATCTTCATCTTCACTGCTTGAAGATTCAATTTTATGGACTTCCTCCTCTAATTCAATTTCGTTATCACATTGGTCCATATCAATTGCATCCGATTCATTATCTGATTGGTCTTTCTTTATTTTGATTAGTTTTTTCAACAAAAAATTTTTCTGATATTTTCTCATAATAGAAACCCTAGATAACCAGATAAAATATATATCAATTGTAATACCTTTTACAAATAAATTACAAAATTACCTTTGTGGATCAAATTTTTCTGGCAAAAATGAATTTTATAAAATTAGAAATTATATATAACTTCACTGCACTGCTCACACGCGATGTATAAATCGAAATGATGACAGAAGTGGGTAATAATGTAGCGGAGTAGCGAAAACAAGTGACAATAGCTCCCACATACATACACACAAATATTGTATGTTAGGAATGCCAAATGAGAAGAGAAACAAATCACGTGCAACTTGACTGTTGCCCAGGCCTGATAGGACCAATAAATTTCATGTTATGCGATTAACTGTTAAACTATTCTATGAGTCAAATTGGCTCACAACCGTGAAAATATGTATACCACATTCGATAATGCGAAATGAGAGGAAGAGGAATGAACGTTTACATATATTTCATTGGGGCACAATAGATCTACAGGTCGCAGTGCATCATCCCCATCAATAATAAAAAAATATATTTCATTACTTAACTAAAAACCAACGTATGTTTTTAAAAAGTACCTAATATTAAAGTTTTATATATAGTGATCAAATTTGTAATGCGTCAAATTGGCTCGGTTCGTAAATCTAGTTTTAATAAAGAATAAAGAATACTTACTTCCTAGTAGACATTTTATTTGAATTTATTTTCAAATGTTCAAATTTTACAGCTCCTTCTTCTTCTTTTCCACTTATTTGTCATTCACAGTGAAACCAAATCAAACATAACTTTTCACCTCGCTGTGGTGTAATTTTACAGCTTTCTGCTTGTCAGATTTGCGTATGAATAGACTAGCAGAAACTTCTGATCAAAAATCTAACAAGCGCTGAATAGAAAATCAATTGTCAGACTTTCGCCAGAATAGGGCTGTTAATTTGACGTGTCAGCTGACACGACCTGCCATACCCGAAAGCTGTACAACTGGTTACCCAAGACGTAGAACGTAAACTTAGAACTTAACCGTAAACTTAGAAATCTGTTTCGTTTTGCAGCTCTAAGCCTAAGCCATGTATTTTTAGCAATACTATTGTTTTTAAATATATTTATTTACTTTTTCTTTGTGAACAATTTTTATTAAAAATTCGGTTTTTAATCAGTATAAGTAAGTGGGATATTTCATGGGATTTTTACATTTTTAAATGGGATAAATAGGGCGTTCCGAAAAAAATGTGGAATTTTTTTAAGCAAGGCCTCTGGCAACACTGGTTGTGAGTACTCTTCGGCTTTTGGGAAATTTGTTGTAGTTTTGTCCCAGCGGCGTTGCCGCTTCGGCGAAAGTATCTGCGTCCGAATCAGATGCAAAGTAAATCCTAAGTAGCGCCACTCGTTGACAACCAGACGTCGATTCTGTATGACAAGAACTGTCAAATTGTTGTTGTTCACTTGTATAAATGAAATCGTGGTGAATACGTACAGAATGTGGCAGTACTGCGTGCACATGAAAATTACTGAAAAAACTGCGGTTTACATGAATTCCTTAAATGTAATTTAACACGATTTTACATAAGAAGCGCTGATATTTTATATTGCTGTCACCAGGGAAAAGAAAGTTAAACGAAATTCTCATAAATTAGTTGATTTTCAGCAAAATTTATGAACTAATTTTAAATTATTTTGTGCCTCTTCAAAAACAAATCTGCCAGGGTATATACAGTGGCAAACAAAATTATTGGCACAGCAGACATTTTTTAATAAAACAAGAAATTTCAAGTTAACGAAGTAACATTTTAATTGCATTTTGTTTTACAGTTATTCCCATAGGTGCTGTTCATTCAGCGGTAGTATAAACTAAAACTATAATACACATATTTAAAAGAAAAAAATAAAAACTCATTAAACAGTACATTTTTGCAGGAACAAAATTATTGGCACATAGTAAAATATTAAGCAAAACAATGGCTTAGAGTGAATTTAGTATTTTGTTGCATATCCCTTTCGGTTAACAACTTCATTTAGTCTTCTAGGCATTGAATTAACTAAGGTTTTGGTAACATCTGCACCAATATTTTTCCATTCTTGCACCAGGATCTCCATCAGTTGGTCTTTGTTAGAAATGTTGTGCTTTCTGATGCGCCGTTCTAAGCCTAGGCGTATACGGAGACGCAGGCCGCGCAACACAGCACAAGGCAGCGCAGCGAAAATTAAACTTTGTGAGGCAGAAAATATGTGAACTGCGTATACGAATCTCGTAAAACCAGCACACGTGTTCCGTATTCATTCCATAAACCCAGCAATACGAGTTATTTGTCTGAATTAGACTTTAAAATAGAACCTATACAATATAATATGGGTGTAATATCGGCTGTTCACACACTTTTTCAATTAGTTCTTAAATTTTTGCAAGCTAACGTGTCGGCTGCGCGTAGGAAACTGTATTTCAACTACAACGCGACGCAGTTGTGCGCAGGCACGTCTCTCCGCCGCACGCGGCTATGTCGCTGTATACGCCGTTATACGGTACTGCGTTATTTACAAAAAACTAAACTGCGTTGAGTTGTGCTGCGTGTGCGGCCTGCGTCTCCGTATACGCCTAGGCTAAGCCTAGGCGTATACGGAGACGCAGGCCGCGCAACACAGCACAAGACAGCGCAGCGAAAATTAAACTTTGTGAGGCAGAAAATATGTGAACTGCGTATACGAATCTTGTAAAACCAGCACACGTGTTCCGTATTCATTCCATAAACCCAGCAATACGAGTTATTTGTCTGAATTAGACTTTGAAATAGAACCTATATAATATAATATGGGTGTAATATCGGCTGTTCACGCACTTTTTCAATTAGTTCTTCAATTTTGGCAAGCTAATGTGTCGGCTGCGCGTAGGAAACTGTATTTCAACTACAACGCGACGCAGTTGTGGGCAGGCACGTCTCTTCGCCGCACGCGGCTATGTCGCTGTATACGCCGTTATACGGTACTGCGTTATTTACAAAAAACTAAACTGCGTTGAGTTGTGCTGCGTGTGCGGCCTTCGTCTCCGTATATGCCTAGGCTAACTCTTCCCATAGGTGTTCGATCGGATTTAGATCGGGTGATTATGCGGGGTGTGGCAGCACATGAGGGACGTTGTAAATAACCCACATGCGAACATCATGAGCTGTGTGCTTGGGGTCGTTGTCGTGCTGGAAATAATAGCTACTACCCAAATTCAAGGTCTGCACACTTTTGAAGTGAAACTTCTTTACGCACGCTTGACTTGGGGACTAAGCTGGCGAACTCGTTACGAAAAGTGTGATCGGGCGAGGCGAACGGGAGTTGAGAGGTTTACGCACGCTTGACTTGGGGAGTAAGCTGGCAAACGCGTGACGTAAGCGTTACGAAAAGTGTGATCGAGCGAGGCGAACGGGAGTTGAGTGGTTTACACACGCTTGACTTGGGGAGTAAGCTGGCGAACGCGTGAAGTAAGCGTTACGAAAAGTGTGATCGGGCGAGGCGAACGGGAGTTGAGTGGGATATAAGCAAGAGACTGAAATATATACATATTTCATTTACTAGCTATAAGAGAAAGAGAGAAAGAAAATGTGCGCGCGCACTGCTCTCTCTTGCTCCTACACTGTGATACAGACAATAGGCCTGCAGTGTGCTTAGATATACGGAACGTATTTGGCTATGAGAGGAAGAGAGAAAGAACACACATATATATATATATACATACAGATGGAGCGAAAGAAGTTTCACTTCAGTCGTGTGGTCATAAGCACACTCGTTTTTTTTAATATTTTCTTTTAGTATATTGAGATATACAGTCTTGTCCATTATTTTATCGATGAATACCAGCTCCCCCACACCTGATTCCGCCATGCAACCACACACCATCACTCCCCCTCCACCATGTTTCACTGTGCCCACCGTGTTACTTTTGTCGAACTCAGTATTCGGTTTTCGCCATACCAACATTCTGCCATCTGATCGGAATATATTAAATTTGCTTTCATCAGAAAACAAGACATAGCTCTAAAAGCTTTCAGGTTTAGTTTTATATTCCTGGGCATACGCTAACCGCTTTTTTCTATTCATTACACTTATAAGCGGTTTACGTCTTGCAACTCTTGCTTTGTACCCAGCACGATGTAGTGTTCTACGCACGGTTATTGGATGAATTTCCTTATCAAAATCTTCCCTTATTTCTGCTGCGATCTGCGTTGACGTTAATTTGGAATTTTTTTTACTTTTCTGATGATTTGCGCCTCTTCTCTCGCATTGAGAGCCCGGGGTCGGCCGCTGTGTTTCTTACTTGAGAAGTTTATCGTATTAGCAAATCGTTTCATGATGCTGCGAATAGTGAATCGGCTCCTTTCCATAATTTCCCCAATTTCGGCATACGATTTCTTCTGGTTGTGCAAATGTAAAATAATTTTTCGCTCGGCTTCGGTCGTTTCTTTTTGTTTTCGGCCCATAATTTAGGTTTAATTACGTTTCAGGATTTGCAGCTAACACGAACACTTTTTGAAATTTATCAATGGCGTCATTGATAAGTAACGGTACCTACCATGTGATCGCATACGCCTATGCTGCCAGATCAACACATAAATAATAAAATAATAAGACTTAGAGTTGCTGTGCCAATAATTTTTTCTTTTCAATCTTCATATTTTAATTTAAAAATTATTCTACTACCAAATGAACAGCAACTGTGTGAATAAGTGTGAAATAAAAATCAATTAACAGTGAGTAATTGACTGTTGAACAGTTCACATCTTCTTACTGCGTCTCTATAGGCTCTCTCTGTCACAAGTAGTGTTGTTGTACAGTGGTACTTCATTATCAAGTGCTCTTTGGTTCTGATATTCTTCCATACCAGACACGTGCTTAAGTGATTACCTAATTGCTGTGTAAATTATAAGACCAATTTTCACCATGGCCTCCGATCCAGGAGGTAAGGACCACAATTACTTTGCCATTCTCGGCGAAGAACCACCACCAAAGCGTAAAAACCCAAACATCAATAACACCCGTGACCTTCCCTACCTTAAGAAAAACAACAGACCTCTCAACTTAACTTCAACATCCTGTCCAAAATTCGTTATTATAAAAAATAAAGACAACCTTAAACCGCTAAAATCATTCAATATATTCCTACTGCAAAAAGCTCTCGAATCTATAACAACTGAACAACCCAACTCAATCTCCTTTACCAGAGACGGAGACCTCCTTATCCTCACAAAAAATAATCAGCAAACTACAAAATTCCTCAAAGCCACTAAACTGTCAAATTTGTGTGATATATCAGCCTCTCTACATCCAACACTAAATACGGTGAAAGGTGTAATATATTCTACTTCCCTTTGCAACCTAACTGAAAGTTAAATCGTTGACGGCCTGCTACAACAAGGAGCAACAGAGTGCAGAAAAATAACGAAACTAATGGGCCAGTTACTCATGACAGAGAACATAAACTTAACCATAAACATAAACTTAGAAAATTTGAGCGATTACTCAAAACTTTATTTCCGTAAACATAAACTTAAAAATCAGCTGTTTTTTATACGACAATATTGCCACTTCGATTTCTCCATCTCGTGAACAAACAAATTCAAACTTTTCGCGACATTTTTGTACTTGCTATTATTAAATGTTTGAGCATCCAACGACTAAAATTATTAATATATTTACGAAACTAATAAAAATTGCAATCCATTTTGTATATTTTACAAATTATTTTAATTGGTTTACTTTTCAATTCATTCCGAAGAGAGTGGCAACATTTTTTGCGTTTTCCGTAAACATAAACTTAGAAACCAAAACGAAACAGATTTCTAAGTTTACGGTTAAGTTCTAAGTTTATGTTCTATGTCTCGGGTAACCAGTTGTACAGCTTTCGGGTATGCCAGGTCGTGCTAGCTGACAAGTAAAACTAAGTTACGTCATGAGTAACTGGCCCATAAAAGATGGCAAAGTTATAAATACGCCTCTTCATATTGTTTCATTCAATTCATATGTACTTCCTAAAGAAGTCAATATTGCATGGCTCAAAGTAAAGGTGGAGCCCTACATTCCTTCTCCCATGCAGTGTAAAAACTGCTACACTTTGGGTCACACTGCTAAACATTGCAAAACTGAACCTAAATGCAACGTCTGCTCCGCCCCACTCCACGACCCCTCCCCTTGCATAAAGGTAGAGTGTATTAACTGCAAGCAACAACATAGGTCTAATCACACAAATTGTCCCACTTTACAGAAAAGAAAAGATATACTTACATTTAAAACCTTAAATAAATGCTCTTTCCGTGAAGCAACTGAAGCTGTTAACAGCAACCAAAAAGAATACATTTCACCACAAGAAAAATTAGAAGAAGCCATTCAAAAAAAGACAAAAAAACAAATAGAACAGAAAACACATAATTCAAACAACAACACGAATCAACATCATCTATCTTCCAACATCACTTCAACCTGTCCTAACTTTGTGGAAAACAATACAACCACTTTCAACCATTCTTCTAACCCACCAAACACTCAAAAATTCGGCTCTTCAATGGAATCCGACAACTTTGTACAAAATGAAAACTCACCTAATCGTAATGTACAAACAAACAACAACTCTTCTCTTTTAATTTCCAATGTTCCAACATCTTCTCCACACTTAATAAACAACACACCAATACAACACACTACTGATGACACTAAACTCCACAAATCACACTCTCACCTCTCTCTTCCAATCAACTCTCGCAGCTCTAAAATACCACCTGATATTGAACAATAAGAAACTCTTACTAACGAAAACTCGTTTTTCCCTAGTAGAGGATCAGAGACCTCACCTATTTGCTCTCCATGGTACTCAAGATTCTGCAATGGAATCTCAACGGTTACCTAAATAGCTACAATGAGCTGTCCCTTCTCATTAAAGAAAATAAATACGACATCATAGCGCTTCAAGAAACTCACCTCATCTCAAACCCACCATCCAACAGAATTCCAAAAAACTTTTCCATTTACTCCACAAATGATATAGAACCTAACTCTACTGCTAAACGGGGAGTCGCCCTCTTAATACACAACTCTTTAGAACACACTTTCATTAATTTTAACTCCAACATTCTCGCTGTCGCGGTTAATGTTAAGTCACACCACAGAACAAACAATATACAGAATGCGCATCTGGTGTAAAGAAAATTTTCTTTGCGGGTTTCAGCGGTACGGCCCGTTTGTGGATGCGGGGGAAGCAGTAAAGGGGACGAGGCACAGTAGTACTTCGGCTATACGAAGTTTTGTCGCTGGCTTCGGGCGCTGTTATGCAGACGGTCAAATGACCGTCGGTCACGATACTTTTTACGCTCTCGTTTTGTTTTTTCTACTCTGTGCCAAAACCCTGTTATGCAGACGGTCATTTGATCGCCGGTCACCAGTACACAAAACAAACGATGAGGGTTGTTTCGAACCATTTTTTCCGTCATTAGATACATATTTTCGCGACAAGTGTGCCATTTTGCTCCGAAAACACATGTGTTGTGCATAATTTCACAACGCAAGACTGTTTTGATCGCATGATTTGGCATCGAGAGCCTCATCATTTTTGACCGACGCGGTCAAATTTTACTCTCCCGCTCTCTCTCTCAATTTTTCATTTTACATTGAAGCAACAACAACTATCGTGACCGACGGTCATTTGACCGTCTGCATAACAGCGTCCTTCAGCAAACTTAAATTTTCGAAGATCACCTTCATTCTCTGTTGGGGTGTTCGACAAGGAACATCAATTGCGAGCTGTGCTGTGCTGATTTGCACGAGACGGCGCGCCGCGGCGTACCGTTTGCAAATTCGAATATGCAAGGGTGTGTGTCCGTGTGAAAATAAACGTGCGTGTTGCTTGTGTATGCGCTGAGGCGATTGGAAACAATACGAGCAACTGCACAAGATGAAAAGCAAATTGAATTTCCATGACTTTCGGTACTGCTATGAATAATGAACCATGTGAATTCGCAAAGGCGTACAGTAGAGTGTGCGTTCTTTATTGATACAAAAACAAAACCATGAATTTCTGCTGTGCAATGTTGGCATTCATGTTGGCTACGTTGCCTTCTGGCCTAATAAAATTCATACCGATAAATTTTTCAAATTCATGTATTAACAGCCCAATTCTTAATAATTCACCATATTGACTATTTGTCAAGTTCTTACTATTTGTCAAGAATTGGCATTCTATTTCTAAAAGTAAAAGCTCTTTAATTGATAAATTGTCAAAAGTGTAAATGCTATTGAGAATAGCTTACAAATTGAAATTTTTTGTTAATTAAATTAACAAAACAAAAAATCAATTTAATTATTGGTATTTATTATTATTATTAATTATTGTTATTTATTGTTATTATTCTTATTTAGTTGGTATTTATAACTTTTTCTTCATTATTTATTCCTTTTATTTTCTTAAAGTTATTTTCTTAAAGCATATAAATAATGGTTTGGTGTATTCTTTAGTTTTAATGCTACATTTTTCTCCCCAAATTTGGCCCATAGCTGATTCATAGGGCGGAAATTTAAACATTTTAAGTTTTTCATCATCCCGTCTAGATTTTCGGCAACATGTTATGCAGCATTGAACCCCTGACTTTAATAAATTTTTACCCACCCGGGGTAGTAAAATTTTACTCGGAGCCGGATCCATTTTTCGTATACTAATAAGTTCAATGAATATGCCAAATCAAAGGTAATATAATGACCAGAAAGGATCAACTACGTCAAAATATCTATACAAATTTTTAATTTGGATCAACCACGTCAAAAAAATAGCAAAAAATTCAAAATCGGAATCAACCACGTTAAAATTTAGACAAATAATTATACTTGGAACTAGCCTTGTAAATATATTTGTACAAATTTTTATTTTGGATCAACCACGTCTAAATATTTGCAAAATTTAATATCAATTAATCTAAGTGCAGCATGAACAAAAAAACGACCATTCAGCTCGAAGATTCGATTGATAATGACAATAAACAAAATCGCCGGCACGTGCTCGCTCTGCGCTTGCTTTTTTACAAACAAGAACAAGAAGCGGACAGACAAAATTTGCATAAGAAAAAGTGACTGGCGAACGCTTTGCCAAAACAACCACCATATCAAAGTGCCCGAGTAAAGCCAAGCATGTGAAGTCAGCGCCAGCGATCGCTGTCAGCGCACACAATTATGCGAACGACTGACCACATCAACATAAAGCAAATTATGAAAGCTGACTTCGAATTAAGAAGTGTGCCCATGGCACAATAATAAGGTAATAGCATGCCCGCAACACCAAAAACCACATGTATTTTGTTGGTAGGATTGTTTATGGTTACTGTCAAAATCAGCTGATATTTTCCGACGAAAGAGGGAGAAACTGAAAACATACAAAAGTGATTGTTGCCAGACGGTGCTGTATTTGAGTGAAAAAACGGGAAAAGTGCTCAGGTCAGTTGTTTTCAGTCAGGTATTTTCATTTCAACCGATGCGGCAACACAGCACACCGACGATTTTGACAGAAGCCATAAACGATCAGCCGGTGGCTTGCTACAACCTTATAGTTGAACCATGAGTGTGCCGAAGTCATCGCGAATATCTTCGAATAGCCGAAGTCTCTCGGTTCCATATACATTTTCCTCATCTTTGCTGCTCCCGCCCGCGTCCGAAATGAAATCGCAAAATTATTTCAGATGCGCCTTCTGTATACTGTTTATTCTGTGGTCACACATACCTTTCAAAATAATTAACATTTACTCTTCCCCAACGGACAACATATCAGAGAATGACCTCCACCAACTCACTACTATTTCAAACCTCCCTTCTTTATTCCTTGGCGACTTAAACGCATGGAGCCCCTATGGGGCTCACCCAACTTTAACAAAAAAGGCAGAATAATTTCCAACTTTATTGAAAATAGCAATCTAATTCTGCTGAACGATAAATCACCAACTCATTTATCAACACGATCATCTCTCACACATATTGACCTCAGTATCTGCAGTCCTCCTCTGAACATAGCGACAACGTGGAATACTCTCGATGACCCACATGGCAGCGATCATCTGCCAATCTCACTCAAGCTATTCAATCGCAACTCTGGCCCAAATTCTATATTCAAACCAAGATTTAAATTAGAATTAGCTGGTTGGTCATCTTGCCAGACGCATATAGAAAAACATCTTGAGAATATCAACTTAAACTGTAGTAATAGCAATCAGTCGGCTGCGATAGTCTTAAGAAAAATCAAAATGAGTGCTAATGCTTCAATCCCTCTCTTCAAACCCTATATCCATAACCGGTTTACCTACTGGTGGAATGAGAAATTGACTTCTCTTAGACGTGAAAAAGTTAATTTATGGAAAACCGCAAAACGTAATCCCACAATAGAAAACATCATACAGTATAAAAAAGCCAATGCTAAATTTAAACGAGAAGCAAAAACTTCCAAGAGGGAAGCTTTCGTCGAATTTACCAGAGACATAAACCCCCTAACCCCATCGCCAATTCTTTGGGACAAAGTTAACATGCTTCACGGGCGCACTCCTTCGAAGATAATTCATATTATTAGAGCTCCTGATAATCTTACGGCATCCTCTCCAGAAGAAATCGCTAACCTTCTAGCTAAAACGTGGTGAGAATATTCAAGCAACAATAATTTCTCCAATGAGTTCTTTAATAAAAAAAACCTTTTTATTAACCCTTTATCCATCGGTTATACATTAGATAAAAAAACAAAGCAAATAGAAGTCCCCTTTACTCAACTTGAATTGAACAGCTGTCTTTCAACACTCAAAGGTAGAACCCCAGGTTTGGATAACATTCCTTACCCTCTCCTTAAAAATTTACCTCCTATTGGCAAATCTAAGCTTTGTCAGCTGTACAATATAGTCTTCACAAACGGCACAATTCCACAACACTGGAAGACTACCTTAGTTATTCCCATTCCTAAACAAAATAAACCAAAAGACTCCACCGAAGGATACCGGCCAATTTCCTGAATCTCCTGCCTTTCTAAAGTAATGGAGAAGATGGTAGCGCGAAGACTAATGTGGCTCTTACAAAACAAAAAACTGCTTTCAAATCAACAAACTGCCTTTAAACCAGGTTGTGGTGCTATAGATGCTCTTTTGACACTTGATGAACATATAACAACCTCCATAGCTCGCAAAAAACACTTCTCAGTTTTGTCTCTAGACATGGAAAAAGCCTTTGACCGAATTGGTCTGCACACTGTAATTGAACAGCTAAAAACTTGGAAAGTCGGTCCAAAGATAATTAACTACATACGGCATTACCTGCTAAATCATAAAATATGTGTAAAAGTCAACGGGGTTGCATCTGAACAGTGGCCAATTGAAAATGGCATCCCTCAGGGATCGCCTCTTTCAGTCACACTTTTTCTTATAGCTTTTGACCACTTAAACAGCATAATAAAAGAGCACAAATTCTTCAATCACGTAATGTACGCAGACGACCTGTATATTTTGTAAGTACAATTGGAACGATCATATCGCATACCTATATAAATCACTCCAAAATAGATTAAACGTCATTAAATGCCTTAGCAATATTAAGTTACAAAGTAATTACAAATCATTAGTGCAGATAGTAAAGTGCACAATCTTATCAAAAATAGATTATGCCCTACCAATATTTAGCTCAACTTCTAATAGAAACCTAACCAGACTAGCATCAATATACCATTCAGCAGCACCACTGGCAATCGGAGCCTTTCGCACCACTCCAATTCCAAACATTTTGGCAGAAGCTGGGCTTCCAACATTAAACGGCAGAGTACTTTACATCACCGCTGGATTGGTTACGAAATTGACACATTCTGAAGGGTCTCCAATACAAGCAGCTTTAAAAAACATACTAAAGAGAAAACCAAAACCAAAAAAAATGTCGACCCTACAAAAGCTTATTGACATGGCTAAACAGGAAGACATCTATATCACCACGAGCCAAACACGTCCACTTCGCGCTCCTCCTTGGGCATTTCAGAAAGCCTCCGTCATACTGGATCTGGCCAAACACCCAAAAGATAACACTCCACACTGCGTTTATCTACAGAAGTTTTTTTTTATTTTTTATTTTATTTATTTAGTTAATTAGCCAATGAATACAATAAAAATTCTTATAGGCTAAGTTGAACACATTTTAATTGAACGTAAGAATTAGGGGGGAAAAAAAAGTTAATGCTACCTATAAAAAAGATTTAACGAATACATGAATCGATTTTTTGAATCTGAAAAATCAATCTCAACATTTTTGGAGATTCTATTGAACTCAATTAAGGCTCTGGAGATAGGTGCATTTCGCGCATACTGAGCCCTAAAAACACCAATATGGAAGAGCTCTGAGCAACGAAGAGATCTAGCCGGAATATTCAGAAAGATCCTCTCGAGGAGAGTGGGACAGTCAACTACACCACGGAGTACATCAAAGATGAAAGACAAAGACAGGATTGTTCTCCTACTTTGCAAAGATTTTAAGTTAATCAGTAGGCATCGCGATTCGTAGCTGGGCATAGGATCAGTAAAGCGTAAGTTACGCAATGCAAAACGAAGGAATACTTTTTGGATCCTCTCAATCCTAGCACCATGGCACGCAAAATATGGAGACCAGATGAAGGACGCATATTCAAGCCTGGAACGAACTAGTGCCGTATACAAAAGCTTCAGCGTATACGGGTCGGTGAAATCCGAGCTATGACGTCTCACAAAAGCAAGCATGGCATACGACTTAGAGATAACAAAATTTATATGATTAGCGAACGAAAACTTCGAGTCAAAGATTACGCCCAAATCTTTAATTTCATCAACACGCATCAGGGGCGTCATGGAAACGAGATAAGAGGTGTCAATGACTTTGCAACGTTTAGAAAAGGTGACTTGGAAACACTTGCTTATATTCAGTGACAATCGATTTTTGATACACCAATTGCTGACATTATCAATATCGATCTGCAGTAATTAGGAATCGTGGGAGCTTCTGATCAATGAGTAGATCTTTAGGTCATCCGCATAAAGCAGAAACTTAGCTGTCGAGAAGCATGTGCAGATATCATTTATGAATAAAACAAAAAACAGCGGGCCCAGGATGCTACCTTGCGGCACCCCAGAGGAAGCAACGAAAGGTACCGACCTAACATTGTCGACAACAACCACGCACCTACGATTGTTTAAATAAGATGCAATCCAAGTCAGAAAAACTGAGTGGAAACCCATACACGCTAATTTATTTATCAGTATAGCATGAGAGACCCTATCGAAAGCCTTAGAAAAATCAGTATAAATCGTATCAACCTGGGTGCCAGATTGAAAAGCAGAAATGCAGTCGTCTGAGAAAACAGCTAGATTCGACACTGTTGAGCGTCCCGGAATGAAGCCATGCTGCTCCGGACATATTGAATTCTTTACAGAAAATAGTAATTTAGCTTGGATGATGCATTCAAAAAGTTTTGATGTTGCAGAGAGCTTTGAAATGGGTCTATAATTGCTAACGTCATTTCTGTTACCACTCTTGAAGATTGGAGAGATAAAAGCCAGTTTCCATGCATCAATGAAAGTTCCCGATGAAAGAGATTTGTTAAAGATGACCAGTAATGGGTACACTAGAGAGTCACACTTCTTGTACAAGGCTGCAGACAGGCCATCAACATCCATTTGTAAGGAAGACTTAAGTCGGGCAATGCCATTGAGCACATCTTGAGAAGACAACTCAAGCTTGCCAAAATCGAGAGATTGTTTTATATTGAACGAGACATTATTATCGCTACTAGATTCAGCTGTGAAATTGCACTTAAAAAACGACGCAAAGAGATTAGCTGAGTCGACAGGACACCACGAGCCAAACACGTCCACTTCGCGCTCCTCCTTGGGCATTTCAGAAAGCCTCCGTCATACTGGATCTGGCCAAACACCCAAAAGATAACACTCCACACTGCGTTTATCTACAGAAGTTTTTTTTTATTTTTTATTTTATTTATTTAGTTAATTAGCCAATGAATACAATAAAAATTCTTATAGGCTAAGTTGAACACATTTTAATTGAACGTAAGAATTAGGGGGGAAAAAAAAGTTAATGCTACCTATAAAAAAGATTTAACGAATACATGAATCGATTTTTTGAATCTGAAAAATCAATCTCAACATTTTTGGAGATTCTATTGAACTCAATTAAGGCTCTGGAGATAGGTGCATTTCGCGCATACTGAGCCCTAAAAACACCAATATGGAAGAGCTCTGAGCAACGAAGAGATCTAGCCGGAATATTCAGAAAGATCCTCTCGAGGAGAGTGGGACAGTCAACTACACCACGGAGTACATCAAAGATGAAAGACAAAGACAGGATTGTTCTCCTACTTTGCAAAGATTTTAAGTTAATCAGTAGGCATCGCGATTCGTAGCTGGGCATAGGATCAGTAAAGCGTAAGTTACGCAATGCAAAACGAAGGAATACTTTTTGGATCCTCTCAATCCTAGCACCATGGCACGCAAAATATGGAGACCAGATGAAGGACGCATATTCAAGCCTGGAACGAACTAGTGCCGTATACAAAAGCTTCAGCGTATACGGGTCGGTGAAATCCGAGCTATGACGTCTCACAAAAGCAAGCATGGCATACGACTTAGAGATAACAAAATTTATATGATTAGCGAACGAAAACTTCGAGTCAAAGATTACGCCCAAATCTTTAATTTCATCAACACGCATCAGGGGCGTCATGGAAACGAGATAAGAGGTGTCAATGACTTTGCAACGTTTAGAAAAGGTGACTTGGAAACACTTGCTTATATTCAGTGACAATCGATTTTTGATACACCAATTGCTGACATTATCAATATCGATCTGCAGTAATTAGGAATCGTGGGAGCTTCTGATCAATGAGTAGATCTTTAGGTCATCCGCATAAAGCAGAAACTTAGCTGTCGAGAAGCATGTGCAGATATCATTTATGAATAAAACAAAAAACAGCGGGCCCAGGATGCTACCTTGCGGCACCCCAGAGGAAGCAACGAAAGGTACCGACCTAACATTGTCGACAACAACCACGCACCTACGATTGTTTAAATAAGATGCAATCCAAGTCAGAAAAACTGAGTGGAAACCCATACACGCTAATTTATTTATCAGTATAGCATGAGAGACCCTATCGAAAGCCTTAGAAAAATCAGTATAAATCGTATCAACCTGGGTGCCAGATTGAAAAGCAGAAATGCAGTCGTCTGAGAAAACAGCTAGATTCGACACTGTTGAGCGTCCCGGAATGAAGCCATGCTGCTCCGGACATATTGAATTCTTTACAGAAAATAGTAATTTAGCTTGGATGATGCATTCAAAAAGTTTTGATGTTGCAGAGAGCTTTGAAATGGGTCTATAATTGCTAACGTCATTTCTGTTACCACTCTTGAAGATTGGAGAGATAAAAGCCAGTTTCCATGCATCAATGAAAGTTCCCGATGAAAGAGATTTGTTAAAGATGACCAGTAATGGGTACACTAGAGAGTCACACTTCTTGTACAAGGCTGCAGACAGGCCATCAACATCCATTTGTAAGGAAGACTTAAGTCGGGCAATGCCATTGAGCACATCTTGAGAAGACAACTCAAGCTTGCCAAAATCGAGAGATTGTTTTATATTGAACGAGACATTATTATCGCTACTAGATTCAGCTGTGAAATTGCACTTAAAAAACGACGCAAAGAGATTAGCTGAGTCGACAGGAGTATTGGAAACTTTGTCGTCAAGAAAAAGTGCCGAGGGAATACTGGAGCACGATTTTTTCGAGTTAACGAAATGCCAAAATGCTTTCGGGTTAGATTTTATGTTGGACTCAAAGCTTAGGATATAATTTCTATGCAGAAATTTATCCAAACAAAGGAATTTCTTAGAATATTTTTTATACAGGTTGTAATAACCCAAATTGTTGCTTTTCTTGAATTTCCGATGATATTTGTTTCTCTTATTGCGAAGTTTACACAGAGCCGCATTGTGCCAGGGCACTTTATATTGCTTTTTCGTTATAACAGGGCAAATACTTTTGCAGATGTCTACCACAGTAGTCTTAAAGATTTCAAAACACTTAACAACATCAAGATGAAGAAACAAACTGTCCCAATTGATGTTCATCAAACGATCATTCAATTTCAAAAAATCGCATAGCTTAAAATTAAAGGATGAATTTGAATTAAAATTACTAATTTTAGAAAATGTATAAAATTCAAGATCAAGGACAAGAGGTACATGATGCATATCTGGTTTACTAATAGGCAAAGTACATTCAAATAAAGAAAAATTTACAGTGTTACTTAAGAATATTAAATCTAAAGTACGACCAAGTTTATTCGGAAAACAATTAATTTGCATGAGATCTATACTTAAGAAACTATCTACTAGATAAATTTCACTAATACTATAGACATCACAGGCAATAAGAGCTGCTTTGGAAATAGTGCGTGACCAATAAATATTACAAAGGTTAAAGTCGCCTAGCACGCAAAGATGATCACCCCTTACATTGTTCTGAGCTAGTGATGTGACATTGTCAACATGGGCAGTGTAGAGGTTGTGGCTACTGTTAGGCGGAATGTATGAAGCACAAACAAAAAGGGAGTCAGAAATACCCCTAATGTAAACACAAAGTTGATCAAGTAGCGCATTCTGATTTTTAAGTGCAACCACAGAAGCCTGATGCTTACTTTGCACAGCAATAAGGACACCACCGCCCCTAGCACAGCCAGTTAGATTAAAATCCCTGTCTTTACGGAAGACATTGTAGAGATTGGAATCAAAATACTCTTCATTGAAGAAATTTCCATTCAGCCAAGTCTCAAGGATGACTATAACGTCATAATCAAGATGCGAGCTAAATAAACGCAAAAGCTGGGACTTAGTTCGTAGCCCAGAAATGTTTTGCATGTAGATTTTCAGGCGATTATTATCAGGAGCCACAGGAGCAGACACTAACCTTTCGTTGGCAGCAGGGCAGGTCTTGGAAAAAACTTAAATGGGCGTACTTTGACTTCCGCTGGCCATACAGACGGAAGGAGAAGTTTGTCATACAGTGATGCAGTAGTTCACAGATATATGCAATTCTTACCATAACTGGAAAACATACTATACAGATGGCTCAAAAGATAAAAATATCATTGGATGCAGCGTTGTGGACAACAATTCGACAACCATGTTAGCAGTCCTCCCTTGGTACGCCTCGGTATTTACATCCGAAGCAACCGCCATCCTGTACGCTTGCCAGCTTGCAGAAAAAAGCAAAAACAAACACATAATATGCAGCGATTCACTATCTACGCTTAAAGCCATTACAAACGTAAATTTCACCGATCCAACAATTAGCTTGATCAGAGACAATCTTACTGCCAACACTGGTAAAATCAAACTATTATGGGTACCTGGCCATATCGGGATATTAGGCAATTCAACAGCCGATTCTGCTGCTAAACTGGCTGCAAGATCTCCTTTAAAATTAATCAACACCACATATAAAAAAGACATTAAAAAATTAGCCTACCAAAAGTATATTGATTTCGAAAATGAACAATGGGCCAAATACTCCCATTATTACAAATCAATAAACCCCACTCGCCAACCATTAACTTTACCAACAACAACAACTAGGAGACAAAGCATAGCATATACTCGCTTCCGCCTTGGACATACCAGAATTACGCACAAATACCTGTTCGAAAACATTGGACCACCCTGCTGCGCCTACTGCAACCACAACACCCTTACAATCCCGCACATAATCAAAGATTGCCCAGCACTGGTTAACTTACATCGAGAGCTGTCAAACCCAAACATCATGGAACTGCTAACAAAAACTACCCATGCCAACATAAAACAATTCATACTATTTCTGTGCAAACTAAACATATATTTTGAAGTGTGATATCTAGTTTATAAAGTTACATCATAGTCCAAAATGCGGATGGCCTTAGTCGCTAATGCATATTTTTTGTTAAGGCATAATTGTATTATCCTTTACAATAAACAACAACAACAACAACAAAAATCAATTAAATTTCTATCTCATTTCCATGAAATTTCTTGATTTATTTCAAAGTTCTTGCTGTGCCAATAATATTGTTTCCCACTGTATATTCACCACAAATAATTGTTGGCTGAAATTTGAAATTTAATTAAAAATTCTGCTTAGAACTAAAATTGGTAGCTGATGAAATAATTTAAACAATAATTTAAAATAAATAATAGGTTATTTCATCATAGAATTGGTATAAATGGCATAATGACATAAATGACAAGACTCAGCGAGCCAGTCTGCTGGCTGCACCGGCGAATGGTGCACAATGCGGCTGACATGAAAGTGATAATACAATTTAGATATCATACATGACTGCAAACGATGTGACACTGAACCATTGGCAGGCAACGCTGCAATCACTTCGTTTTGGGCCAGTTTGCAAATTTTCCTTGATTTTGCGCGACTTTCCGTGACATTTTTTTTAATAAACAAATGAGGTTATTTGCGCACCGTGGTGAACAATTACACACTGTGTGGTGAAAGTGGTACAATTATTATAAGACAGGGTTGAAATTTTTGCTATCGATGGTGAATATAGAAATGTATTTAAATGGGAAATATTTGTAATGGTTATGATTTCATTTAAACTATTTCAGTCAATGCAGTCTCTTCAAAGATACTGAATAATGAATACAAAAATGTTCTCCTGAACACATTCATCATGTTTTGATTAAATCATCGTGTCGTACGTTTGTGTTGCCAATAAAAATGAATAAAAACATATTTTTAATACTTATTATGATTTATAAAGATGCACAACATTACTATTACGCAGGGGCGGACTGGGGCTCCAGGGGCCTCCCGGGCATATTGAAAGAAGGGCCCCACATTAAAGTTTTCTGTTAGATAATAAATTAGTAATAACAGTGCAAGAACTTTTTGATAGTAAATTCCTTAAGTACAGGTGATAACGGAGAAATTAAATGTACATTCATATATAGTTATTGAACGAAAAAAAAATGTATTCAAAAATTATTCATACGCCTCTTAAAGTTAGGTATTTTTAACAAAGTTTTCATCGGAGAGTACATACATTATTTGCCTATATGTAGTTATCAATATCAGACTTAGGGAATAATATTTATGGTTTCCAAAAAGTTGCTACACTCTCTTACTCGTGTCATTACTGACTTATGTTTTTAAACATTTTTGCATCAAACTACTTTTAGTTGCCAGTGAATCAATTATTTTTTCATTTTTAATTTTATTTAAAACAGGAAATTCAATAGACATGAGCATAAAGGTTTCGAGATGTTCTTGAGTCATTGTATTTCGCAAACGATTCTTTAAATGTTTTAGTTTGGAAAATGATCTTTCACAAGCAACTTGAGTGCAAGATAATGTCAGTAAAAGTTTGTAATCCAGAAAAACTTTTTTGTACGACGTGATATGAAAAGAATGTTTTCGTAAAACATTAAAGCAACATTTTATACAATCTCGAAAATTTTTTTTTACCATTTTCTTGTTAGCTTCTGAAGAAACTTGATTCACGTTCTCAGCTTCTTTGTCGCTATAATCGCTATCATCTTCCGTTGAATTTACACTTTCATTCTCGACTGCTCGCGAATACTCTTCGGTAAGGGCCATTTTTATTTTTGGCCAAGAAGAAGCAAAATGAACTAGTTCTGACCGTAACTCAGCAGAGCTTATATTACAAAATTTCCCCAAGAGTTGTGAAATGTTTTCAAGGGCCTTGTCAGGAATTCCGTTTTGCAAAATATGTGGGAAATTTTTGGGGTCAAAACACGAAAAATCAGCTGCAAGGTTACCATGAGCTGCAAATCGAGTCTTCAAAGTGTTGATACAAGTATCTAACACAACGTTGTAGACTTCAGTCAGCGATTAAGCGATGTGAAACTGGGAGAG
Source organism: Melieria picta (assembly GCA_964056695.1). Classification (NCBI taxonomy): domain Eukaryota; kingdom Metazoa; phylum Arthropoda; class Insecta; order Diptera; family Ulidiidae; genus Melieria; species Melieria picta. The sequence continues at coordinate 3,890,913 of OZ057401.1, read as the reverse complement.
TAAGCCGATTTTTGTGCGTTTTTTGCAATTCACGTACACAGTCTGTGTGTGCTGGCAGTGATCAGCTCTTCACTGTTTCCGCTCTTATCCCGATACTAAAATTCCGCCAGTTTCCTTTCAATTATTTGCTTTTTTCTGCATCAAATACACAACATATCAACTTTTTGGTTTCATTACGTAGATATTATTGAAAAATATACCAAAGAACACAAAACTTAATGCGTTGAATACGACAGGGTCAATTGCCGCCCTTTTTATTTCGCAGTTCTTCATTTAGCGAATCTCTAACGATCAGATCAGAACAGATATGCTTTTGGTGATAAATGCTCTAGTTCGAACGCAGGACTGTTTTTTTTTATGCAGCTTATAAAACCTTAATTTAATTAAATAAAAAGAATACCAAACGGTTCTTTTGACACTTTTGGGCAATAATATATTTTTATAGTTAGTTCTATACAAACGTATTACGAAATTGCACCAAAAAAAATACAAATAAAAAGAAATATTTCTTTGGTCACAAAAAATGACTCACACCAGCAACACTGGAAATTGAAATGAACTAGAACAGCAACCCCGTTTTAGAAATTTATATGGAGGAAAAAGTACGTTCCTGATCAAGCTTGGGGCCTACTAGTAGGCCCCAAGGTTGCAATTTTGCAATAATATTAGTGAAATTCTGTGTATGTATTTCTACCGGCTCTCCCAGTTTCAAATCGCTTAATCGCTGCTTCAGTCTCGAATTTCTTCTCAGTATTTATGATAGGTTCATCTCGCGCTTTTTCTCCAGGCATGAGTTTTTTTCTTCGAACCCTTGACGCAGGCAATTGAGGTTCAATGATGAGCTCAGAATCGTTACCTTCTAATGAGCTGTTTGCCCAATCCACAAATTTTTTTGAAGTAACAAATATCTGTGAACAAACCATATCAATGAAATATAAAAAAATTTTAAAAACATCAGGATATTATGATTTCATAAATAATTTCAAAATCTCATAGCAATAGTACGTTACAAATCAGGAGACAAAAACGAGCGATTGCAGATGAGTATAAAGTTCAGTGTAAATCCATTGTCAGAGTGAATTTAAAAAAAATGAAATTTTCATAGACAATTTTCAATGATAAAAACATAATTGAGATTCTAGAGACACATTTACATTAAAATATTTAACAAAAGGATTAAATTTAATAGTCTTGTACACAATAAATATTTATGAGTTCAAATGTATGTTTCCGGAAATCAAGTAATGTAAATTATTATTGCTAAAAAATTCGTGTCCAATTATATATACTAAATTGTCATTTGATAAAAAAAAATCTCATCGTACGAACATATTACAGGCGAACATATTACAGTTACTAGGGTAAAAACATGATTTTTTGGCTTTTATATACTGGTAGTAGTGGTAGACGTTGTTTTGAATATACGTAAACATATCGATTTGTTTCGAATAAGCTCAAGATCACTCGAAACAACTCGATGTTTCTATGTATTTTCAAAAATTTCAAAACAACGTCAATAAATGAAAATGTAGTTACATTTCAAAGTTTTGCCTTTTTTTCAAAATTTCACTGAATACCGTTGAACAGTACTTACATAAATATAATATAAAAGAATTGTAAGCATATCTCTTCAGTGAATTTCGAGCGAAAAAATGTGCCCTGTACTTGACACGTTAATGTCCATAGCATGACTCATTAGAGGGGGCAAAGCTACTACCAAGGTAATGCAAAATATCTCAAACGACCGGCAAGGATATACGAATTCAGCCTACGAGTTCTTGCCTTCAACTCAGAATTAACTTTTCTCGTCTCGCCGAAGTCGTACATCCTAGCCCGAGCGATGTCTTGTGTAATTTTACTTGCCAAAAGTTGCAATCTTCCATTTAACAGCTAAAATTGCTCAATAAAGAGTGTGACAAACCTCAAGTTTCTGACTTCAAACGTACTCCATTGCTTCACTCTTGACTTTTGTACAAACGTTGTGTCTCGACCTGGCTCGACTGGTCTCGACCTGCTTGTCCGCTACCAGTGTTGCCACTAACATATTTTTTTTCCTACCAAAATTGGTCCAAAATCAATCTCAGCCTACCAAAATAAATTTTTTAGGCATTTTGCATTTTTTTAGCATTTTGATCATTGTAATGAATTTTCAACTTAAAAAAATAGAGCAAATAAATTGATATACCTGTCCATGATTCGTCTTCTTGCACAGCTCCTTTTTCACTGAATGAATAAAAGCCTCGAAAATCTGCTGAATTTAAACTGAAGCTTTGAGAAAAACGCTTATAAAATTATTTTCTTTTAACTACAGTGGACCTCCAGTATAACGAACTTTCCATTTAACGAATTTTCGACTTAACGTACGGCCAAATTTTTTCCATTGATGGTTCTATATTACGAACAAAAGTGAAATTTGCTATTCGATATAACGAATATTTATGTTGTTTTTCACTCTTCGAATTGTATTTATTTGAGCATTTACATTCTTTGCAATAACAACAACATTTTCATTTTTCTGTTTGTATGCATTGCAGATCATTTTCACAGGATTTGCTTTGCGTTCGGTCGGCTTTTTTCTTTTAAAAATTAAAATTTCAATAATTAATCAAGAGAAATTGCCATACAGAAAAGTTTACTTGCGGTTAAGAGGCAATCGCTCATCGAAGACTTTTTCACTGTACACACATAGCCATATTTGTATTTTGAAAACGCTGGAATAAAACAAGATTTGTGTAACCTTCTGTCTGTCCTTTGCTCAAAATTGCGATCGCTATTCTTTGGGGTCAGGATGACCCCAATCAAATGGTTATATAATTTACTGACAAAACATAAAGAAATGTTACACATAAACCGCAAAAGAAAAGAGGAAAGCTCCGAAAAGTGATTTTTCTCGATTTGTTACTGGGTTGTAAGCGCGAAGACGCCGTAGCTCAGCTGGCTAGTGCGTTGGGCCGCGAGTAAAATGCGACGCTCGAACCCAGGTTCAAGACACCAAAAAAAAAATGAAAAACAACAATTTTTCTTCCGGCAGCTGTCATTTCAGCAGGAAATGGCAAACCTTTGAGAGTAAAATTGCCTATGAAAAAGCTCCCAACTCACCGTTCGGAATCGGCATAAAACTGTAGGTCCCTTCCAACCTTGTAAAAATTCGCACGCACAACACGGATGGTTGCGGGTAGCTAGGCCTTAGTCGCGGTATCGGACTGTCATGCCATTCAATTAATTATTATTATTAAGCGCGATTAACACTAAATAACACAAGTAGACGACCGCTGACCCGTTTTTTAATTCCGCCTGGGGTCAAATAGACCCCAAGGGACAGGCAGAAGTTTAGAAACTGAATATGTGGGACTTATTTCTTTAAAAAGATGGTTTAAAACAAAAAAAAATTTCGATCGATTTAACGAATTTTTCGATTTAACAAAGTGGTGGTACAACATGAGATTCGTTATATTGGACGTCCGCTGTATTTGTATATATTATAAAAAGACAATATGATAAGTTTAAAGCTCAACGCGAACTTAAATTCAGCACAATTTCTGAGATTTTGTTTTTTTCTTTTATACATCCTTCCTCAAACACAGCGTTGGCACATAAATGCATATCGAAAGCTAAAATGTTTGAACTTTTGCATGTACAATTTTTCACAAGCTACAGAGTCATTTTAAAATCATAAACAAATTAATAGAAAATTTACTAATGCAGTGTGTTGCCTACCAAAATTCCTTAAAAATCACAACAAACCAACCAACCTACCAAAGTCTTAATTTATGAAACGAAACTACCAATTTTGGTCCAATTGGACCAAAACGGCAACACTGTCCGCTACCTCTCTTTTTCCCTCCACATGTACTCTCACTAATCTCTTTCTATCCGTCATATGGAGTGGAGAGAGCATTGGAAGTTTCACGACACTGACTCATAAGCAGTGTTGCCGGTTTGGTCCAATTGGACCAAAATTGGTAGCTTCGATTCATATATTAAGGTTTTGGTAGGTTGGTTGGTTTGTTGTGATTTTCAAGGAATTTTGGTAGGCAACAGACTGTATTAATAAATTTTCTATTAATTTTTGTATGATTTTAAACTTACTCTGTAGCTTGTGAAAAATTGTACATGCAAAAGTTCAAACATCTCTGCAGGGAAGATCTAAAGCTATGGGAGATTATAGTCTTATATAGTCCTTTCTGAAGAAAATTTAACTATTCTTCCTTTGATTTCAAAATTAAGTGGACTGCGATTCAGATAGAATTATAACGCAGTGAAACTAAATTTTTGTTTAGCAAATTTGTATTGGTAGGCTGAGATTGACTTGGGACCAATTTTGGTAGGGCAAAAAAATTCTTAGTGGCAACACTGCTCATAAGGTGCCTTTACATTCATTCAACTTCCTGCGTTTGCGGCTGCGCCACCCATTTAACTGCATGCGTTAAACAAAGATGTTGCGTGACGCAGCCGCAAACGCAGTTCATGTAAATGCGCTATCAGGGTACTCAGAAAAGCTAGATCGGCTTTTGCGGTTGTTCATTTTGGCGGGGAAAAAGACGTTTCTTTTGAATGTGTCGCGAAAAGTTTGTTTGTATCGTATAGTTGACAAACTTTATTTATCTTTACAGTATGCATGTCTCGCTTAATTACTTCGCGAAGAATTTTACGAAAGTTTTTTTAAATTGTTTTTGTGTATATAAGAGGCTTGTGTATTTCGTAGCCAAAGTAGTGTAAAACTGAAAAGTTATGAATCAAAAGGCAATAGGAATAAATAATAATTATGGGCCCCCAGCGCGCCGGGGGCCCATCGGGACCTACATATTTTTTCTGACACATATTTTACACATATTTTTCTTACATATTTTTGCCTTCTGATGAGCCTGGGGCCCATCGAGGCTTACATATTTTTTCTGACACATATTTTTCTCCCATATTTTTGCCTCCTAATGAGCTTGGGGCCCACATATTTTTTCTCACACATATTTTACACATATTTTTCTTACACATTTTAGCCTCCTGCCCCGATGGGCCCCCGGTGCGTCGGGGGCCCACCGGGCATTTGCCCGGTTGCCCGGTGGCCCAGTCCGCCCCTGCTATTACGTAAAAGTTTTGAGGTAATTTATCAAAAGAAACTTTGTTCTGTGCTTTTTCACTTGTACAAGAAGAAAATTACATTAATATTGATTCGGAAAGTTTATTGTTTTCATTATAAAATTATTTGTACGCAGGCAAAATCGAAATTAGTATTCAAATGTTTTCTATTTTAGTGAATTATGATAACAACTATTGTATTTTTACAGTAATTGCCCAGTTATCTTAAGATATTTGATCTTTCAAACATTTCTTTAATACTTGATTGACAAAGCAATCAGAAAAATAGGCATAAAATTCGCTACCTAAACCAACAGAAAATGGCGTTGGGGTAACACTACCATTTATCTTTGGCCTAAGTGAGCTCTTCTAGCTGCCACCCTAACCTAACACTACCACCAGCGTTGCCACTAGAAAAAACAATTTATAACCAGGAACAAAAATAATAATAACCAAAATGTAACAAAAATAACCAAAATGTTTATTCGACATAAACAAAATAAATAACTCATACATAAATTTCAAGATTCAAGGAACATTTAAAAGGCTTTTGGCACATATGTACCTTGTGATCAAAAAAGAACGGGGATTTAAAAAAACGCTAAATTTCCATTTTTAATAAATTTCTTTACTATCCCCTTCAAAATACTCTCCTCATGCGTCAATACATGTATGCCAACGTTTGATCCAATTTTCCATACATATTTTATAGGCCGCCAAAGGTATGGTCAGCTCACGCAGCGAATTCTCTATTATGGCCTCTATGGTCTCAAAACGCGTTCCCCGCAATGGCAATTTGAGTTTGGGAAATAGAAAAAAGTCACACGGGCCATGTCTGGACTGTATGGTGCTTGGCTGATGACATTGGTCAAATTTTTGGCCAAAAATGCCGAAATAATAAAGGCCGTTTTTGAATGAAATTCAACTTTTTTGGCACCAACCCAAAATATCATTTAAAATGTGTTCGGCTGATCCATATGAGATGCTCAACAGCACAGCAATCTCTCTAATCGATATACAACGATTTTCCAACACGATTTGCTTCGCCGATTCGATTTTTTCTTCGGTAACAGGCGTTGATGGCCGTTCAGGGATCTCATCGTGCTCTAGGCTCTCTCGGCCGCCTTTGAACCGTTTATACCATTCATATGCTCGTGTTTTCGACATACACGCTTCACCATACGCCTTTTGTAACATTTTCAAAGAATCGGCACACGAAATTTCATTTTTAACACAAAATTTTAGTCACGCGCGTTGTTCTAATTTTGCATCCATTATAAAAATCGCCACACAACAATTTTTCGACTTCTTCGTCAAAACCCCAATAAAAGTATTGCCAACGTTGAGAAAATAAAAATTTACCGATTGGATAAGCGCGGCAATTCAAAATTCAAGTTCTTTTTTGATCATAAGGTATGTATGTATGTGTGAAGTAAAAATTTCAGTGAGCTGCAAAACTAGACAGGCGATATTATTTTTTTTGGTTTTATGATTGTGTGCACAAAGTTTTATTTATTGAAAGGCGGAACGATCTCGTTCATTCAATTCGTTTTCGCAATTTTGAATACAGGAAAAACTAAGAGTACGATTGCTTCAGTATAAACTTAAATATACAGTACATAGTACAGTGATTGAATGTACAGTATATCAACATTTTTAATTAGTTGTCAACGTCCGCGAACGTGTTGTTGACTCTTTTTAAAACATAGTTATCGATTTAAACAATGTTGCTTACTTTTTTACGAGAAACAGCAATAGCTATGAGTGGCTACCATCAATCAATATCAATATTATTGCCACTCCCAATAATATTGCGCTAGATGATACATTTGTATCAGCGTGCAATATTCTAAAAAATAACCAAATGGGATCAAAAATCACCAAATAACCAAAACCCATTTTCAAAAATAAAAATAACCATTTTTGGTTAAAAATAACCAAAACGGCAACGCTGACTACCACATTCTGTACTTCGCGGCAACACTGCCACATTCTGTACTTCGCGGCAATACTGCCACATTCTGTACCACTTACAGTGTTGCCGTTGTGCGACTAAAGTGTCAAATTGACCCTTTCCGGAGACCGATGCCACCTGACACCGACTTTTTAAAAATAGGCTTATTTTGACCCTTTTCTTCAAAACCATGCGACTTTTGCCCCTTTTCCTTGATCAAAAAGTTTATATGTACATTTTGAAAGTTGTTTCGTAAAGTAATTTTTTTTTATTTTTACGTGTTTAAAAATACTCAAAATACCCAAAAGGAAGGCACCTTTTAGTATTCACTTTTCAAAGGTAAAACTTAAGTACTTAAAAAATGCACAAAAATGTACAAAATTAATCTGAATTAACGCGCTTTTTTGTGGCATTGCCTAAGTTATTTGTGCTAAATTAATTTTGATGGCTCCCAATGGATAAGTAAGTATACCACGCATATGCTTTGAAATGCAAATGTTTTCATAATAATTAAATTCATAATAATGAATTTAAGGGGGAAACACTTTTTTTCACAGAAAATTATCTCCTATAGAAATTTAATAAAAATAATGAGTTTCGAAAGATAAAATAATGAAGGTATATATATACATGGTATACAAAAATTGGATCGGTTGACTTGACACTTTTTTTCGGCTGTGACACTTTTTTTGCGACTTTTTAAAATTTTGCAGCGGCAACACTGACCACTTACAGCTCGAAAAAAGAGTGGCGCTCTTAGGATATACTTTGTCAGATGTGTTTGTGGAATCAGCCAGTTCGGTTGTCGGTCGCCGTTAGGAGCGTGTAGTGGAAGTTTTGCGTGTGTTTGTATAGCTGAAGCTGCAGTTCTCAGCCTATGCTGCCACTCTCGGTGCTTATAATGTAATAAAGTTGTGAAAAATGCGGACAAGACGCGTCGCTCCGAGTATGGAAATGGCCCAAACGCAAAACTAAGTGTAAAAGACTCAGTTTCAAAAATTGTATGATAGGAGTAGTTTGCGCAGGGGAACGGCACCGCTGCTAGTGTATCTGTGAAATGTGAATAGAAATCGAATGAAAATTCAAGTAAATTGCGGAAAATCCCTGCTGCAGTGAGCAGCACGGCGTGCGGGAAGCAAAGTGCGGTGCAGTGTAGCGCCGAAAACAGTGTAGCCGTTCCAAAGAAAGGCCGAAAATTGTTTTATTTTTTCACCAATAAAAAGAAAAAGCTATAAGCGAGAAAGTATGTGTGTGTGTATATAAAAAAGAAAGATTACGAGTGCAAGCGGCTCTTGGAAGAGCTCGCAGCGTGAAACGCACCGCCGAAGCAGGCGAACGCAGAAAAATTTGTATACACATGAGCGTGATGTGCGAGTGAGAAAGCGTTACAGCCACAGCAAAGAGAGAGCGCAGACAGAAAACTTCGTACAAACAACAACAACGACAAAGTCAGTGAATAGTGGCTATCGACGAACAAGACCAACAATAACAACAACATTTACGAACAGCCGAAGAGAACAAAACACTAATCAGAGCCGTCACCGCCGCAAAATCACAAAACTGGTTGGGGCAGTGGCATCGCGGCGACAACGCGACAACACCACAGCCACAAGGTAAAAAACAACAAAGCCGAACTGCTCGCAACTGCATAGTGCATCACTTCCAGCAGGGCAACCACTACTCAAGAAATCAGCACAGCGAGGCGAGGAATTAAAAAAAAAAACAAAAAGTGAGTGCCCACAGTTCCTGCGGCTTTTTCATTACTACGATTGCACGAGAAAATGTTTGAAGTTTGGAAACATATAAAATTCGACGGCGAAAGTAATAACGAGTTCTTGGGGGGAAAATACGAAACGAAAAAATTGTGCGGCGAATTGGGAGCTGTAGCTGACGTTGTTTTTCGGCAAGGTATATTAACAAGGTACGCCAGGCTCAGAGAGCCGTCAAAATAAGGGGGCCAAATCAGAGTTGCTTTTTGTTGGGAATGAATTGTTGGTTGCATCTTTTAGTATTTGTTCCTCAAACTGTAAAAACTGCGTTTGTGTAGGGCAAATGTTATGATTAAAAGAAAATTCTTGTTTTTAGCAACATATAGTTTTAATAGGATGCCACAAAGATATTTTGGTATTAATTGTTATCTTGTTGCTGAATGTCTTATACATTTTTGCCCATTCAAAAATAAAAATGTAATGTTAATTTCTATGGAAGAGTTTTTGATCATTTTTTATTTACGTAAAATCTTTTTCTCAATTGTTTTTGTTTTAAATTTTTGTTTAAGTTCCTTATTTTAAAATACATGCTGCATTAAAAAAAATGCAGCATGTTGTTTTACTTCTTCAACAAGCTGAACAGAATTAGAAAAAGAACATACAATTTCGCACAAATTGCTAACACATAAAATTTCCAATTTCAATTTATTTCATTCTTTCATTTGTATTCATTCCACAATATATTTTATTGCGTATCAGGCGGGTGTCATGGGCTATATTTCGCGTACATGTTTTTTTACAATGTTACCCAAATCTGTACACAAAAGTATAGTTGTACAAACAATATTAACACTAATAGTAGGTTCTTTATTCTACAAAAAGAGCAACCGTTCACAAATAAGAGGGTGAAGAGAAGCATTTAAAGCTGCCGCTCCCAGCCTGGCGTACCTTGTTAATATACCTTGGTTTTTCGGAACACGGCCAGTTTCTGTGTACACTGACAGAGCGACAATTGTGAGGCACAGCGAATTCGCCGCGCTTGCCCGATGAGCAACGCTCTATAGCAAATGGCGTTGCCAGCTGCGCGCGATGCAGGCAGGGCGACGTTAAAGCCTCAAACACAAAAAGATGAAATGATGAACAATTTAGAAATAATGTGCATGAAAAGCAGATGTTGCACCGAAGTTGTTGCTAAAACTTTGAATTGAACGACTAAACGTGACTGACTGCTGCAGATTTTTATTGTAATTATTGGTCATTGACTTACATTTCGTGCTGTGTCGTGGCCATGACAGTGAACCAGTGTTGGCCTTTAAGTGTTTGTGGCTTGTCTAAATGCTTGGTTAATCATATACCCCGTTTATACGACAGCTCAAGTCGCTATGACTCAATACGCATCGACTCAATACAGTCGTATAAACACGTTTTCAAACCGCTTTGAACATTTTAAGCGTATCGAGTCAAAGCGCTTTTCCAATGTGTTCTTAAATTTTCAAGTCGCTTCGAAAATCCGTATAAACGGTTAAACATTTTCAAAGTGCTTTGAAAATCAGCTGATAGTAATGTACACTCCGTTTTTTGAGCATTTTCAACTAAAAGACAAGCAACACTAACAGCTAATTTTCATTCAGACGTCAAAAAAAGAAACGAAAATATAAAAGCATGCTTTTCAAACCGTCTGCAGTCAATTCGCTTCTGAAATCAATGTATAAACACCTGGCTCGAAAGCGTATCGAGTCAATGCGAATCGACTGAGACCGTCGTATAAACATGGTAATAGTAGTGGAGTTCACTCTTCATAGAATTTTAGGTGTAAAGTTGCTATGGTAGCAAATTTTTGAATTTTGGCAATGTTTTCGAAAGCATTTGTAGCGACAGAACTTTACACCTAAAATGTTATGAAGAGTGAACTTCATTAGTATTCTGCTGGCGAATTTACGACACCTTTTAACATAACAGAACCACTATTTCTTGAGTTGTATGTATATGTGACTGGACAGCCGGCTTGTATATTGCGGTGAAACTTCTGTGATTTCACAAGCCTTAAATATGACCTTTTTGTAGTAGAACCCGCGAGACTTTAAAATATGAGTAAATTCACAACACACCACGGGAAACCCGAGAAAATTGTTGAAACAATCGGGTTTTCGAAAATGATTCAAATATCTCCTATTCGTAGCACAATCATTTGAAGAGCTAATGTCAACCAATGGACTACAATTCATTCATTTTTAAAGTTCAATATCGTATTTGTTGTTACTTATGCGTTGAATTGATGCTAAGTTAGAAAAAAATTTATACATCCTATTTTACAATGCACATTAGGTCCAATGATCACTTTTTCTGTGCGAAAGTCAAATTTCGTAGATGCCGTTATAAATTGTTTTTCCCCCCTCATCATGTTAGAAATACTCCAAAGCAACGAAAAGTCCACTTTGTTTACTACACTTTGTTAAGTACCTTTTGACAGTATTCAGTCAAAGTCACTTTATCGACAAGTCATTGAAAATTTATTTGCTGAATCAGTATTGATAGTAAAGTTTTAAGCGCGTATTGTAAAAATTGTGCGAATAATTTAAAAAAGTTTGAAATGGAAAACGATGAATTGAGTACGTATTAATGATTTTATTAAAAATACATGGAATTTTTTTACTTTTTTTTTTTTTAAAAAAAAAACGAGTTTTTTAACATGACTTGAAAGCTTTTGCGGTTGACTTCAAATTTTAACTTTATGCAAGCCTTTAAAGTTTCGGCAATATTTGGCAAACTTAAAGTAAAAAGAAATGAGTAAATTAGGGTATTATAAGTTCATTTCATTTTATTTCAAGTTGCGCTTTTTTTCGTTTTGCTAGTAATACAAATTTTTCAGGATACTACGCGTGATGCAGTTCTAATCATGTTGTAGAAAATATTTGTGCTACTAAAATTTCCGATGATTGCAGGAAAATAATAGAAAAAAATTACTCCTTTTCTGCAAGTACTTGGCAGCAAAATGGCAAAAATGTAGCAGAAAGGTGGAAAAATTTCGAGCTGAAAACTACGCATGGCTTAGTACTGTAATACATTTTGGATAAAAAAAATCATCAGTGAAAGCCAGTTCTTCGGCTGCTGGACTTCAAAAGAAGGAGAATATGCAAAACTCGTTTTGGAGGGAACTAGGTCTTCGTGTGGATATGCCTCAAGTTAGCGGCTTTGGTAGCACATATGACGGAAATACTACGCGCCGAGCTTTCACTAAACATGCAATCTTTGCTGATATCACTGGCGTTGACCAACTCTTAGTGTTCCGCTTTGAAATTATATTGATTTGTTTATCGTGCCAGTTTCTATTAACTTCAAGTAAATTTCAAACGTTCTGCTTTCAAACAGCTGAAATTATTCAAAAGTTATATCCTTGGTTGCCGATAACATCTACTGCTGCTATCTGCTGCTGAATCGCGACATAAAGTTTGTAAAGCCGACAGATTGCATAACATTCGTTAAAACAACCGCACTAATAATTTTCTGGATGTTGCTGATACTTCTGATCCTCTTTTTTCCTCAAAATATTTAAGCAGACGCATGCAACAACGAAAGCTTGTACACCTTCTACCTGAAGTTATCGAGTTGTTAAATTGTGATGATCCAACGGAGGATATTGACGATTCAAACAAAAAACACTAAAACAATTTTTGGAACAAATGCAGTATAGCGAACCCTCATGAAATAAACCTGAAAATTGGACCATATAGAACTTATTTTTGTGAATCTAAAAAACTAAAAATATTGCCTGGGAAACGCTCACAAAAGGCGTGGCTCGGGGTCAAAGTTCAATGTTTTTATTAAAAAAACTCAATTAGGGCCGTTTTCTCAACTTACCTTTAACTTTAAAGTTCACTTTAGCGGGCCGATAAACGCATTTTCGTTTTCTCAACCGCTCGTTAAGCTATCCTCCCGATAAAACTTACCGGTCAGATTGAGTGCCTGTTAAACTTTAAAGTGAACTTTAAGTGGAAGTAGTGCCAAGTACAAGTATATGTTTGTTTACAAACAAAAAACAGCTGGTAATGAAATTACAATTTGAAATGAAATTTGAATTTGACATCTTTCGGTATGGAAAATAGGCGTGTTTTTTATATTCATGCACTGGAAGACGCTTTTGAAGGTACGGAGTCGCAAAATGCGGCAAATAGAACATATAACAGCCGATTGGACTATTTCACTGCTTTGCACTGCTGACATTTCCAATCGCTGCTGGGCCGCCACCTGTGCGATACGTCTCGTTCTTCTCCGATACAAGTTCCAGCTTGGATTTGCGCTTCAAGCTGTCGAACTTGTCCCTCAACGAATTCCAACGTCACGACACGCCCCATTCGGCAGTTAAAACATCAGCAAGATTCTGCCAGGCAAAATTTTTCTTTTTTTCCTTCAAAAATAATTATAATTTTTCAAAAACAGCTGATTGCGCCGCCAAGTGCTGCCCATCGTAAACCAGAGTAGCCAAAAAATCAGACTTGTTAAATTTATATTTATCAGGCAGTTGAGAAAACGAAAATAGTTACCGGGCACTTTAAAGTGACCTTTAGCTAAAGGTCACTTTATCGGCAAGTTGAGAAAACGGCCCTTAATCTTTAATTGATTTACACGATATGGGTATCAAACGAAAGGTATTTTTCATACCTTTCTATTAATGTATAACATTACATACGTAGTGTGTACTAATAAAAAGTTTTAGGCACACACATTTTTTTTTACAATTTTTTCAAAAACGGTTTTATTTATAAAAAAAAATTGTTTTCGCTTAAAACTTTTTATTAGTACATCTTACGTAACGAATGTTGCACATAAGAAGAAAGGTATGAAAAAGACCTTTCGTTTGATACTAGTGTCCGACCGAAACCACTTTTTTGGGCCGAAATCGAAACCGGGTTTCGTTTTTTTTTTAATATTCGGCCGAAACCGAAACTTTCTAGTTAAAATAAAAATCACCATATCAAGCATTTTTTTTTCAACAAACGAATTTTACATTAAGTAAATAAAGAATAAACAAACATAACATAAATAATAAATGCTTATTAATAAAAACAATTTATTCATTTTTTAAAAACCATAGACATGAAAAAAACACCCTTTCATACCTTACTCGCTAATATTCAAAATTAAATAATTTAATATTATATGCTAAAAAAAAGTTTATTTACATTGGTGGCATCCAAATTACTCCTCCTTTCACTATATATCTGCTACACAATAAAATGTAACAAAATTTTCTAGAAAGTTTCGGTTTCGGCTTTTCGGCCATTTTTTGGCCGAAACTGAAACCGAAACCACTTATTTGGGCCGAAAACGAATATTCGGTCGGACACTATTTAATACCCATATCGTGTAAATCAGCTGGAGATTAATTGAGTTTTTTTGATAAAAACTTTGAACTTTGACCCCGAGCCACGCCTTTTATGGGCGTTTACCAGGCAATGGGCGTAAAAGGGTTAATATTTTTTTTGTTTAATTTGTTAATATTATACCTCCTTTTGCCTTTGCTACGATTTTGGCTTCAAATAATACAATATTTTAGCCGTTATTAATTTCGCACAGCAAAAGTGGTTATTTGACCCAATGTGCAATGTAATGTAATGTACAATGTAATTTGGCACCAGCAGCATTGCGAGTGAGTGCTATACTCATTCGCCGGATAGTTTTACTAGTGTCGACGAAAAAATTCTGGAAGTTATTGCGGCGAATTACAAGTATTTGCTGTGGCTGACTGAGAAATGTGGTTGAATTCGTTGCGACAGACGGCAATAAAACTCGGTTCGATTATGCACACACACACCCACACACGCATACATAGATGCGTCCGTTTGTGACGAATAAATCTTATATCTGCGAATTCGTATGCGCGACTTCTGGCGCTGATGAATCAGTGCTGCACCTAGAAAAGAGGAACACAGTCCGAACTGTGGATTTGTATGCTTCAATATACGTATATTTTATATATATATTATAAGTATACATATGTATATAATATGCAAAGCAAATTTATGTGTATTTAATGCGCTGCGTATAAGTTGTACCTGTTCTTTATAGTTTGTTTGTTTACGCCGCGAGAAAAAGTTGTCTACGACAATTGCAGTACAGTGTGTCACTTTGGAATCAGAAACTGATTTCGCTTTGGTCACAGAACAGGATTCTTATAGAAAATCTCAAGAACATAGTGAAAGTAAGCTCAAAGTCGCCAAAATACCACGAAGAATTCGCTGAAATCGATTTTGAAAGATGGTTTGGGAATATGTCGAGTTTCTAGAAAACGTAGCCTGTAGCTTTTAAACAAAAAGCGCAAAAGATCTAAGTTATGACCTATATTGCTATAGAGTCTTAAAAAAATGGGCAAAGTGACTAATGTTTCACGACAAATCCAAACCAATGTTAAAGAATAACTTTAAAAGACTGCGACATTTTAAAAATCGTTCAATGTCTGAACCATAATGACGTGACAATGATTTAAGAGCTTTTAAAGCTGTGCGCGAAATCTACGGCAAACTTGGTAACTTCGATCTTAAAACATGATTTCGAAAAAAGGCGTCCTTTTTTAAATGGTTTAAATTCTTGTATCTGCTAAACTAGAAGTGATAGCGACCTAAAATATGGCCCAAAGTCGCTGATATCCTCCAAGAAGCTCGAGAAATATGATGCTAAAGTAAACAAGCCGACTTGCCCAAGTGATATGTTTGAAAATGATTTTTTAGATATGCAAATTGATTTTTTCTTGTGAATGACGCTTAATGAGGTGTAGTTAGTTTTCACAATATCCGCGCAATCGTTCTCACATTTTATTTTGTAACATATTGTTCATTGTCCATTAAATTTACGAAAGTCGCTATTCTCTTTTTAATTAAACATTTAAACAATTTGTTTGTTGTTGATTTTTTTATATTAAAATTTGTTTCGCAGATGATTACAACTCGGTAAGCGACTTTTTTTGGTATGTACATACACGGAAAATGAAAACTTTGGACTGTTGTTGAGTTCCAACGATGAATCAAGACACTGTCATTAGTCAAAACTAGGATCGTTGCAGGAACTTGGTGATTCATGCTTTAAATTCTATTGCAATATAGTCGATTTGGTTTGATTATTTGAGTGATTTTTGGCTTTTTTTTTTTTAATTTTGAGTTTCTTTTGATTCAATTCAAAAAATTTCTCAATAATTTGTTTCGATTTGGTTGAACTTTAAAATGCCAAAGCTAAATACATAGCATTATTTTCGGCTTTAAAAATTTATTGCTTTATGTTCCATCAATGGCTACCGAAACATGAAACATTCTGTCCACCGGCGGTTAGCCGATAAACGGTCGATGGCGGCGTTTACCGCCAGCCGTTCCATTTTTAACTGATCGGCGCAATGGACTGCTGGATACACACACAAAAAACTTAAATTTTTCGCCCTCACTGCGTGTGACGCGATTAAGCGATGTGAAAGTGGGAGAGCCGGTAGAAATACATGCACAGAATTTCACTAATATTATTGCAAACTTGCAACCTTGGGGCCTACTAGTAGGCCCCAAGGTTGATCAGGAACGTACTTTTTCCTCCATATAAATTTCTAAAACGGGGTTGCTGTTCTAGTTCATTTCAATTTCCAGTGTTGCTGGTGTGAGTCATTTTTTGTGACCAAAGAAATATTTCTTTTTATTTGTATTTTTGTTGGTGCAATTTCGTAATACGTTTGTATAGAACTAACTATAAAAATATATTATTGCCCAAAAGTGTCAAAAGAACCGTTTGGTATTCTTTTTATTGAATTAAATTAAGGTTTTATAAGCTGCATAAACAAAAAACAGCCCTGCGATCGAACTAGAGCATTTATCACCAAAAGCATACCTGTTCTGATCTGATTGTTAGAGATTCGCTAAATGAAGAACTGCGAAATAAAAAGGGCGGCAATTGACCCTGTCGCATTCAACGCATTAAGCTTTGTGTTCTTTGGTATATTTTTCAATAATATCTACGTAATGAAACCAAAAAGTTGATATGTTGTGTATTTGATGCAGAAAAAAGCAAATAATTGAAAGGAAACTGGCGGAATTTTAGTTTGCACAATAATCCCTAATATCGGGATAAGAGCGGAAACAGTGAAGAGCTGATCACTGCCAGCACACAGACTGTGTACGTGAATTGCAAAAAACGCACAAAAATCGGCTTACTCTCCCAGTTTCACATCGCTTAATCGCTGGCGTGTGCAACAACAGTGCAATGACTGAACTAAACAACAAGCGACCAGCAAGAAATGCCAAGCAGAACCAGAAAGGCAACAACAATAATAGCAACAAATGCAAAAAAGCTAAAACCGATAAGCCAAACAGCTGCGTTCAGTGTTGCCAACTCGTCAGTTTCAGGAAGCACTAAAACCCGCGTTTTTCCACTCAAAAAGCATTGATGAGCAAAAAAGCCCTTATTATGGTTGTCGACGTCGTTGTCAATTCTATCTCAACATCACTTCAAGTCGACATCAACACCACGTCAATGCTAAATCAGTATCTACTAAGGATGTTGTGTTGACGTTGACATGTTATCGATAATTTAAGAGAAATAAACGACATCTCTAAATTTTTTGCGTCAGCTGTGTCATTTTGTTTACAATTTGTGTCTGAAAAGGTTTTTTGTTTCGGATTCAAGCGAAATTTCAAGCGATGAAGAAAGTAAACAAAATCTGCGGCTTCAAAGAAAAATTGTGAGGCAAAGATCGGAAATCTTTGATTTGCCGGGTAGTAAGTACAAGAATCTGACATTTTGGTGGCTAATATGGATTTTTATAAGCTTATGTGTATTGTATTGCTTCATTACAGATTTGTTGATTATTTTCGCCTCAGTAAATCGGCGTTTAGACTTGTGTTGGAGAAAATAGCGCCATCGATGAAGCATGGAGTACGATCTACGTTCATTCCAAACACAATAAAGCTAGCAACAACGCTACGGTTTTTGGCCCAAGGCTCGTACCAGCTAAGTGTTGGGAATGATTTCAACCTGGGATTATCACAGCCCACTAATTCTGCAATATTGGCAGAAACACTCGACGCTTTAGAAGCTGTGATACACTATGATCAATAAGTTCCGGGACTGTGTCAAAAAAACAAAATTGTTTTATTCCTCTGGTAAATTTATTTTATCCCCTTCAAAATAAGCCCCATCTGAAGCAATACACATATGCCAACGCTTAATCCAATCGTCCATGCACTTCTGGTAAGCCGAAGCAGGTATGGCCTTCAGCTCTCGCGTCGCATTTTCTTTTATGACCTCTATGGACTCAAATCTCTTTCCACGAAGCGGTAACTTGAGTCAGAACAGGAAAAAGTCACATGGTGCCATATCTGGAGAATAGGGAGCCTGATCGATGATATTCACACTGTGTTTGTTCAAATAATCGCGAAAAATGTGTGCTTTGTGAGACGGCGCATTATCGTGGTGCAAGTCTTGAGGAACAAGCCGTGCGGCGACGCGTTTCATGCGCAAAATATCGACAACAATGTGTTGTGCGCTTCCATAAGAGATGTTAAGATCGTTAGAAATCTCTCTGAGGCTCACATGACGATTTTCAAGCACGATTTTCTTCACAATTTCAACATTTTCGTCAGTATTCGATGTTGAAGGACGTCCAGAACGAGGAAAGTCTTCGACCACTTCACGACCACTTTTGAACATTTTATACCACTCGAACGCTCTGGTTCTTGATAGAGCAGACTTCCCAAATGCTTTCTGCAACATTTTAAGCGCATTGGCACAAGAAATTTCGTTCTTAAGACAAAATTTCAAACAAATACGTTGATCAACAAAATTATCCATTGTAAAATGCGACGAAGTACAAAAAGTTGACTGACGCTAACAGCTGCCAAACAAAAACTAATGATGCAATCCCGCTCAAAATTTGACACAGATGTCAGTTAAGGTCCTACCGACCTAAACCTGCATCGGGCAACGGCGGAAAATTTAAAATACACAGTCCCGGTACTTATTGGTCATAGTGTATGTCCACATTTCATAAAATTTGAAATGAGTGAAGAAGAGAAAGCTCAAGCTTAATTGGAGTTTTTTGAGAAGACAGGATTTCCTGGCATTATTGGCTGTGTGGACGGAACGCACATAAAAATCTTAGCTCCGAGTAGGGCAGAACAAAATCTGTATTACAACAGGAAAGGGTTTTTTAGCCTAAACGCAATGATTGTAAGACAAAATGATGCGTTCTTTCGTATTATAACTGCCAATTTTAAAGAATTTTACTTTCAGATTTGTGATCACAAGATGGTGATTAGATATTTAGATGCTCGATATGCTGGCTCATCTCATGATTCCCTCGTTTGGAATATTAGCAGTGCAAAACAAGTTTTACGTCAACGGTACGATGCTGGTGAAAGAAATTGTTGGCTTTTAGCACAGAACAAACAATATACAGAATGCGCATCTGGTGTAAAGAAAATTTTCTTTGCGGGTTCCAGCGGTAGGACCCGTTTGTTGATGCGGGTGGAAGATGTAAAGGGGACGAGAACGCACAGAGCGCGAGAGCGTAAAATGAGAACCTGTGAGAGCGAAAAATCAAATGTTCGGAGAGCAAACAGATAAAAGCATTGATCGCATGCCGGTGTACAAAACAGTAACGCACCATATATGTGGTTGTTGTTGTTGGCCAACAAAGCGATGTGCCGCATGCATTATGATGGAGGAAACGCGTACAGGGGAAAGGCGACAGCCTATGGTTGTTGTTGTTGCTGGCTAACAACTGAAGTTAGAATAAATTTTTGCTTTGGCTGATTTCTGCAAGGAGCTCAGCGACTCACAATACTACGATAAAAAAACCGCCGATTGTGGGAATAAGTTTGGTCAAAATAACCAGAGTTTTTTACGATTTTAGGATTTTAAGTTTTCGGGGTTTAGTTACATATTTCTTTTCTGAGGCCCATGAACAATGCTTCCTGAGAAGAACTAAGATCATAAAATCCAAAATTGTGTTTTTATGATCAGGACATGTGGAAAACCATTGTGGTGTAGCATTTTGACATTTAACTTTTATTAAATTTTGTATGCCTACAATTTGTGGCTGTTTTTCAAAAATGCTGCGGAAAATTGAAATAAGTACATTGCTTATCTCCAATAGAATTTGCGATGGACTAATAAGATTGCCGAAATCTTTGTGAGAGTTAAAGTTTTTGTGAAATATGAAAAGTTCACTAGGAACTGTTAGTACCTCATCTTCTTTTCTCAATTCACCTGCACATGTTTCACAGTTTATTTTGGGAAGTATTTTGTAAACAACATAACCCAAAAAATATCCTAAAGACGCTAAATCAATGGTAAATTCAGAACAGTTCTGAAACTTATCATTTAATATGAAATCGGCAAGGATGGCTGTATTATTATCCACTTCGAAATCATCGGTTTGACTAGTTTCTTCGTTATGTTCAGGAGCTGAGTCGAGATTTAATACGATATTAGAAAGCGTTTCAAACGTAGTATCATTTAATTCTTCACAATTGCTGTGGGAACTCAATTGCACAATTTTGGCGGCCATTAAGCGTGCTAATATATTATTAATATCAGCCACTGATGGATTTATATTATTACCACCTTTTTGTCGTAGTATAGAAAACTTATTTTCAAGTTTGTCTTGGTTTAATGTCCTTGTCATCAAAAAAAAAATTTCGGATTTTTTCTCAAAAAGCTCGTCTACTAATAGCAAAACAGCTTTTAGAGTAAGTTTCATCCCATCTAGAAAAAATACTTTTTTCTTTTTGTCAACAAATGAGATTTCATCCAGGTATTTAAGGAAGAATTTTATGTACTCATGTGATAAGCTGTTGAGTTGAATCGCAGATCTCTAAAAATTTTTGGAATATAACGATCCACTGTTTAGGCAATCAAATATTTTGTCAATATTTTCTATAAAGCTGGCCGTAGATAAAGCCAATTCTTTAGAGCAACTTTTGAAACCTATAGTTTCAGCAGTTTTCCTAATAGCAGCTTGAACAGTCCTGCTGAAAATTTGGGTTGCCAGTTTTACTTTCATTTTCTCGAAAGAATTTGGAAAAATGTGTTGGCTGGTTAGTTTAGGACACATTTTTGTTGTTGATTTAAGTTCCATTTCTAATAGTTCCTGAACTACCCTAAAACTTGCAATTCCATTTTTTGTAGCTAAGTCGCATTTGAGCCAGCCATTTCTCAATGATTTAACAAGGTGCGGGACGAAAAGCACTTCCTATTGGAAGACCCTTGGTCACAAGTTATAACTTTTACTGTGATGCCAAAACTATTAAGAATTTTAAAATTTTCCAGAATTATATTTTCCAACATATTTGCAGAAAGTCCGTTTTTGGAAACAAAGTAATTTAGTACCAATGACCAGTTAGAAAACATTGATTTGACCATAAAAACACATAATTGTTTTCCTATTTGGCTTGTCCTTTCAACCCCATTTTCTTCATACCCATCATCCAAATCTAATTTAGGATTATATCGTAATTCCTTTCTAATTGCCATTTCATCCATTAATAGAATCATGTTGTTTTTTTTTCGCTCTGGGTCAAATCCAAGCACCGTTTTCTTATAACCTCAAAAGCAGAGTTCTTAAAACCTGGCTGCAGGATCTTAACAGGGGTGTATCGATTAACAGTCGAGATATGTGGCAAATTTAGATTTAGTTTATTTCTTAAAAATTGATATGTCGACTGCGAGACATAATAAATATTTTGAGCCAAATCTTTTACATCTTCCGTATATTCTTTAGGACGGGAACTAAGAAGAAGCTTACAAAATACCTTTGATTCTTTGCTCACGTTA